>JAPMOQ010013963.1:4174318-4185993 GCA_026543055.1 Argiope trifasciata
TGTTTTTTTTTTTTTTTTTTTTTTTTTTTTTTTTTTTTTTTACCAGCAGAATGCGCAATAGATTTTAAAATTAAATCATGCAGCTTATTTGGAATGCATTACATGAGCGTAAATTGTTTGTAACGCATATTTTGGTTTTTAAAACTATTTCGTTTTAAAATTATATTAGACTGTTCCAATAAAATGACTAGTAGAACTGGAATTATGAGTTATACAACCAAAACAATTTCTAAGGATAGAAAAGAAATACATATATCTGAGAACGGAGACAGCTTTTGTCACAAAATCGGTGCTTATGTATTATAAAGTGACCATACTCTACACAGTGAGATCGATGCAGTGTCACTACCTGGTGGCAAATAAAAATTTTGAGTTTCTTATCTAAAAAAAAAAAAAGTGTAAAATGCACAAATTTATAGGTGGCGAATTCCAAAACACTTACACTTTAAAAGCGTATGTATATATATATATAGTATTAGAAACGCTATTCGTCAGTTATAATGCACATATGAAATTTTTTTTAAATTTCTTCCTGCACATTTTGTAGCATATCAAATGATACACTGGCATATACATCAGAAATGCGTCGTTTAAAGTCCTGTAATGTTAGCGATCAGAGTCATGTTGCACAAATTGTCTCCGCCGAAGACTACATTTATTGGTGAATAGATTCTTTTTTTTTTCTATTGTTGCTAGTTGTTCGGTCAAAAACTTGGAAAATCGTGACCAAACTCTTCTAGATGACTTTTCGTACTAAATCGAAAACTTTTGCACCTTTTTTTTTTTTTATGAAACTTTGCGATTTGCAGTACATGTTTATGATCAATATTTAAGAAATAAAAGCCACGGTCATGGTTTTTGAGACATCATGTATTTATTGGTGTTGACTTTCATTAAGTGTTTGAATTATCACATTCTTATATACATTGGCAGATGATAGACTCATATTCTTTCTCAGATTCCGTCCAAAACTTAACACATTTCTATACTTTTGGTATACAAAGGATATATTGTAATTGATTCTTAGTTTAGTTATGTTTTAAATAGGGTGTCGGGGAATAGGGCTATTACGGGACAGACTTCATAATTTTGAACCATGGTCAGATGAAGAGGACGATACCTGAGCTGGCATCCCCGCCTCCAAACATCCACATCACATTTTCGGGAGAACTAATTCTTCTTGCGTGTTGCGTTTTAGAATTATCGGTTTGGCATGCCTAAAATTAGACAAACAGCCAACCTCTTAATTGCGAATCTAATAATACATATATAAATCAAGCAATGCATCCTTTCCAAAATTTATACGATCAAATTTATTTGATTTTGTAATTATAGTTTCCCGGTCACTAACCACCAGTCTACCTACCCATTGATGCTTTTTGGCAGAAAAATTTTCGATGCAAGATTCGATTAATTTTACATAAATAAAATTAAAATGTAACAATAATGTTTTAAATTTTATACTTCTAGCTCGTTGCATGTTTGAATTATCGATTGTAGAGACAGACGTAAATACAAACATTAATAAATACAAAACTCAGAAAGCGCCAAACCTATAGAGTCATGAAAATATCGAGAAGGAATTTCTTGATGATTATGATATTTTTCTCTCTTTATATAAATATCTTTGAATACTAAAAAGCAAAAAGAGCAAGAGTAAAGTAGAATTTCAAAAATAGGCTTGAGTGTTATGTTTACGTGTTTTCAGTTTTTATTGATTAATTATATTTTGTCTTTCCGCCTCTTTAAATGAAAACATGCCATAAATCTTTTCAATTTTGATTATTAAAATATTTCTTATCAAAATAAATGATCATAACTTTCAGGTATACATTTTAACTTCTCTAGTAGTGATATTTGAGCCTATTTAAAAATACACTACAGATTTCATCAGGGAAGTAAATTAATTAAATTTGTAGGTTCGTTTACTTTGAATAATTATGTCATGAGACTCATTTATTCTCTATTAACATTAGTAAACATTGCGAAGTCTTACATTAGAAAATTTAATTTAACTAGGCCATGAAAGAAAAAAACTAAACATTTCACCCATTTTCAATTTTTGTATCATTTGAAAGAGTAATTAAGGTATCGAAATTAACGCAGAAGTTTCGACTTATAACTTGAAAGTTATTTGAACTGAGTTATATTTCTGATATAATGTAATTCAAACAAAACTTTATGTAACTATAATTTTATTATAAAATTACTACCAATTGTTATTCATAACCAATGGGTTAGGTCTCCTCAAAAATTTCTTGCATATTCTTTAATAAATGTGTTTGTATGTTATTAACCATATAACCTGAGGAACAATATTTACGAACGATCATATTAGATTGCGATCATTTGAAATTTTTTTATAATGATTAAACATTGGGATGTAGTTAATATCAAAGATTCAAACTCGAAATATATATTTTAAACACATTTTCCAGACAGATTTAAATCAAAATTTGACACAGACTACTATTACAATCATAAAATCACATGGTAGTTTTCATTTATTTAAATTATTTTGTATTTTAAATTTATCAGTATGCAAAAAAAAAAGAAAGAAAAACAGACGGACAGACAGAAAACCTTTGGTTGATTTGTTCCAAATTTGTAAGAATAAATGTTTAAGCCGGTGTGCCAAATTTTATATATCTATGAGTTTACATTTTGTAACGATCGAGTTCACTTATACTAGGATAGCCAGCCTGATTTCCTTTGAATGGATTTCGTTCAACATTTAATAGATATCGACAAATTTGGTCTTAAGGCCATTTACAAGATTTCATCTGTTTAGTTAAAAACGTTTGTGAGTCATCGTGTTTACAGATAGACATAATTCTAAATTTTTTTTTTGAACTCATGAAGATTTGAAACGTGCAGATTAGTTAAAACATCCAGTTCGGAGTTTTTGACAATTAGAATATTTTCTCCTTGTACGTTTCGTTACGAATGATTTCGTTTCGAAAGTGAGAAGGCAAAATCGAATGTAGCATTTCAGTATCTTTAACTTAGAGTCTTTGTGAAGTAACTAATTTATAAATCAGGAAAGTGACGTATTTCAGAATATAAATATATGAATTATTATAATGTGTATATTTTTATTAAATGTATTTGTTAATATTGAAATTATAATGAGTCAAATAAGATTTTCGTTCAAGCAAAACATATGACGAATTATATAACTGCTGCAATCTATTCAATGTTATTATACAACTGAAATTAGGAATGTCAATTTTTCATTCAAAAATGAAAAATAAAGAAAAAATTCTTATGCATCTTATAAAAAATTCTTATGCATATTCATGCTTATAGATAAAACTTTTTTCTACTAATGTAATCGTACCTGCTTCAGGATATAAAGGTATTACTTTTTAAATATTGCACTCCCAAAATCTTATTTGAAAGGGAAGGCATTAATAGTTGAAAATGGAGATAAAGTCAAAATTAAGGAAATTTGTTGTAATGAAATGATAGAGATACAAAAATATTCTTGTCTCAGTTTTGAGATCATTACGAAATGCAATAATTTTAACTCAATCACAATAAACGACTGTCGATAATTTACATCCCACACTTATAAGAAATTTTGAGGGACGCAATTCACCATTAATAGCTTGGCTTACGGACTATGGGCTTCGCAATGAGTAATACAAATACGAGCGATGAATATTAATGCTTTGAACAGATCCACTCTATCGGAGCCTACTGTGATGAACAGCATTCAATGATGCTCACATATGCGCTGCACTTCTTGGAATTTCCAAAATAGAATATATTCATCATTATTATGCATGGTGCAATAATGATCATGAGCATTTCCTGATATGAAAGCTCTGAGACCATCGAGACGATCATCTATCTACCCGAACAAAGACAAGTCAGTCTTCAGGGTCCTTACAGCTAACTCGAATCCATTCATCTTTTGGGATGTGATAATAACAAATCATTTCTCTCTCATTATGGTTTAGACCTACAGAACATCTCCATCTTCTGATAATTTGTGATCCTGATATCATGCATGTTCATTCAATGGTTTTCATTGGTTAGTACTTAGAAGATATATCTGAGAATTTACAGGCCTTAACTTCAATCAATTGTAAATATCTAGTTCCACGTATATAATAAATCTGAATCTCAATGCAAAGATGAACTGCAGATGTTGTCTGATTCTACTATATATATTCCATTCAGAAAGGTCATTTGAAAATTTATCGATTTCTACACCTGTCAATATGAGCAACACATCATGTGACAAGCATGCATTTTTCCTCAAAATCTTCGATATTTGTTTCTACTGAAAAAACCCATACACAAATCTGAAAGATACAAGAAATCTGAATTTGGATATTTAAAAAAAATGCTACTCACCTTAAAGCTAATTCCAAGCTAAGCTTTATAAAACATATATTTCTGAACATTCATAAAAAAATTTCTCACCTTTACCTACATTTTTAAGAAAGCCTTAGACTTTCGAAATGTAGTATATAAGCAAACAATGAACATGGAGAAAAATGCATTTAAAATTTTATTTATCTAAATCATAATATAAATTTATCCAATTTGCCAGTAACTTTTACAAGATGTGATTCAAGTTATTCTAAATTGTTTAAAGTTAAAAAATGCAAAAACTTATGGAAACAAAATATTATATTTATATATTAAAGATGAATAAAGAAAAGTTAACGAAAGATCAAAATTTGACAAATCTTATTATAATTCCCTTAAAAGAATTAATACGCATATCAAAACTGATTAAATTATTTTTTCTATTCTGATTCCTAATTCTATTATTCTGTTTTCTATTTCTGTTATTCTCCTTACTATGTCTGCTATTCTGTTTGATCGATGCAGTTGTAAGTTTTGAGCATTTGCTCCAAATGACACTGCGAGGAGTCTCATTGAAGTTTTGTGTCTTGAACCAAATACATCGCTCTAATAGCTCATTTGATGAAAGTCCTGGGTAAATTGGCAATATTTTGCCAAATGAGCTTCTTTTATAACTGTTTGGATCTGAAAATTGGGCGTGACAACATAGTTTACTTTCCTGTTATGTATTAAAAATATATATTCAAAAATATATAAAAAAAATAAAGCTACGCCTCTGAAATTTTGCAGGCACATTTAGAATGACTTAATTTATCATATGAGTCAATAAAAAAAAATTCGATGTTTTGATTATTTTTCTAGTATTGTGTCGCCTTAAGCTAGTTCTTGATGTACAACCACGGAAGGAAAAAAAAAGTTATCCAACTTATTGCTATCGGGCCGCGGTGGCCTGGTGGTAAGGTCTCGGCTTCGGAACCGGAGGGTTCGAGACTCGATTCCACAAGAACCGTCGTGTGAGGGGGTCTCTTGCACGTTAAATCTGTCAGGCCAAACGTTCTCCCGCTGGTGTGGCATGGTGTGGAGAGGGGGGTGCCAGTTCGGGTGTCGTCCTCGTCATCTGACCATGGTTCCAAAATTACGAGGTCCGTCCCAAAATAGCCTTCGTGTTGCTTTAAAACGGGACGTTAATATAATTAAACAAATAAACAAACTTATTGCTAATGAAGACAAACTCATCGCTTATGAAGACTGGTAACGTATATTAAAAGATCATATGCATAAGATATTCGTAAAGGATTGTCTATATATTTAATATTGCACGAATTGTAAAATTTCCTATTGCAACGTATTTTTTTGCCATATTCAGATTTCGAAAGGAAAAATTATTCAGCGCTCACATTTTAGTCAATATGCTATATAGGAGATATTTGACATTTCTGTTAAGGGGTTATTTCCATATGTAAATGTGTAAGGTTTATATATTCTCTGAATGTTTGTAATAATGTTTTTTTTTTTCGAGATACTTTAAATGTATTTTTAAACTTTCAATCAACGTCATGCATGATAAAATATTTAGGGTGGAAATTTCTGGGAGAAGTTTAGTTCTTTTCCGCTAAGCAATATCCAAGAGCTTTCAAAGTTTTGCTTAGATTGCATCTGAATCGCAATTGAGCTTAAAGCATCAAAATAGAAAGCTTAGTTGTGAGGGGAAGAAATAAAATTGAATAGATTTTTTATTGTAGCAAAGGAATATAAATTTTAATGTTGGAATTAATTTCTTACCGACACAGAGAGAGAAAAGATATTTGATTTACATTATTCTTGTGCTATATTCTTATATTTCTTTATCAATATATAATATTCTAATCATCATCACTTATAGCTTATAAATATACATAAAATGATACATCACTTAATTTTACAAGCATATAAAAATATAGAGCATTTTATTCACTGATAAATGTAAATCAGTTGTTATAACGTTATATACAATTCGTAATGAGGACACGTATACAGGATACATATTTGTTGTAGACGCCAATATAGACGATAGGAGGGCCAATCGCAAAATGACAGTCTAAATGTTAATTCATTTATTCCACGTATCTTTAATTTCCGTTACTGTTTAAATTTTCGTAAGCCATTATTTATCTCTGAATCTGATATGAGTAGAACTTTGAAAGAAAATATAATTAAAGGAATAATTCATATATTCATAAAATTATGAGAGTAGTTATTCCATAAGATTTCTATAAGGATAATCCAATTTAATAACCGACAATTTATATTAAAAAGAGTAATTTTTGCGTAATATGTATGTAATTTTTGCATTCGTTCATAAAAGTTTAAAAGTCTTTTTCTAGAGGATATAAGAATAATGCTTAAATGCTCTTAAACTGAGTTATATGAGAAAAGGAGATTGTTCGTATAATTGAAGTGAATAGAAAATGACGACAAACATTTTATTTAAAAAAACACTTATAATATCTTGGGTTCTTTGTAAGCATCAAATCCGTTTACAAATTATTAACTTAAAAATGAGTTTCTTTCGAAATTTTTTAAAAATAATATTTGATTAATAAGAAAAATTCATATAATTCACTTCTTAGAAAATAAATTCTAAGAAGTTTGTTACTTCAATATTCAGATAAATTTATTGCTTTAAATTTTTATTTGATCCTCTTTTACCCTGCATTTAAATAATTAACAGAAACTGCTTAATTTTATTCTTAAAAAATGGTAGATAAACTTAAATATCAATTAGTATATTATAAATCATAAGAATAATTTGGAATTCTTCGTTTTTACACGAGTAGAAAATAAAAGCAAAAAATTTTTTCGCTTAAAAAATTAACACTAAATACCTTATCTAATAACATTTTGATACTTGAATATTTTATAACATTTATGATTATCTATATTATTATAATAATCCCAATGAATGGCAGATAATATCAAGAAATTTGAGATTTTTGTCAAAAATATTGAGCACACAAACTAATATTACAAATTAACATATTAAATTTAAATACAGATGGTCTTCTTTTCACAAAATATACAGTTAGTCACATATTTATTATAAAAAGAAAGAATTTGGTCAGCATGTTTGTAAAATTTAATTGTTACAATCCTATAAAATATTTATTCGAAAATAAAATTTCCATATATAAATAATTTCTTATATTCTGTGACATTATAAGAGCTGACGAGTAAAAATTCTAGCTTGATTAAAGAGGCAGAAACTATTAATAAAAATTCTATGGCAATGAAAATCATGTTATATACTAGCTCTTACCCGCAACTCTGTTCGAGTAGAAATTTTGATGTATATGTATGAAAAACCATCAAATTATGACAAATAAAAAAATTAAACCTAACCTAAAAACGATACATTTAAAAGTATAAACATACACGAAAAATATATAAGACAAACACATTTTAACAACAAAACACACACAACTAACGTAAAAACTGATTATTTACATTGTATACCCAAAACAAAACAGCAAATCAAGTCCGGTCAAATCCCTTTTATTTATTGGTTGGGATTGGGATAGCTACAATAGTATTATACGCATAATTTTTTAACTTTTAATTTAAATGAAAACACAGTTGTCAACAATCACGCGAGAATTTTGAGCGTCAGTTGTCGTAAGGCACATGTCTGACTTTCCTGCACCAGTTGGGGTTACGCAATGCAGATTAGAATTTTTTTTATTTCCTTTATTCCGTTTTCTTTTAATTTAAAAGTACTTCAGAATGAATTCAAAAGATCAATTAATTAACAGCATTTGATTTTAAATACATCAAACACAAAGGAAATAAATAGGATCGCTTGAAATAATTGGTCGAAATTCTGCTAAGCCTAACCTCATTTCACTTGTGGAAAAAAAACTGGAGCCTTACTCATCAGTGGCATGATTTGGCCTCGGCTTTTTGGCGCGAAAATTAGTTTTTAATGAATAAAAAATTAACCACTCAATTAACCTGAATAAAAAGTAGCCTATGTTCTATTTCTGACTATAATCTATCTTTGAGCTAAATTTCATCCAATTCCGTTCAGCTGGTTTGGCCTGATTGAGAAATATACATCCATCCATCCAAACCTTAAAACTTTCACATTTATAATATTAGTTTGGATATACTTTAATTCCATATTTATTGTCACTGAAGAAATATTTTTTATATATACTAGCGGGTGACCGAGCTCCGCTCGGAGAAAACAGGTATCGAAGCTAACTCGAAGATTTAAATTTCCAATTGTGATTTATCAAAACAATACATGCCATAAGAAAATTTGTGAAACCATTGGTGAAAAGATAACCGGTTAAAGTGCACCATTGTAAACTATTCTAAACAAAGTTAGAGTTTGGAAAGGGAACTATTCTATACAAAGGTAAAGTAAAGGTAAAGATTGAAGTGTGTTGAAGTTCAATATTTTTGACAAATTTATTTAGAAAAACCAAACATATATACATACATAAGAAACATATTATAAACCTATAACAGCATAAACATAAAACTTTATTAGTTCGCCATATTGGCTATAGATGGCAGCACGTTACCGCTTGAAAATTTAAGTAGCCATTATGGCGAACTAATAAAGTTTGAAAATATCCTATCTGTAACTCCGAACTGCTCGACCGTAGCGCTTCAAAACCGGCGCCAATCGATTCCTCGTGGCCAAAAACCCCAGACCCCCCAAGTTTATTAGAGTTTATTAATTCTGGGGCGATTTTCGACTTGGCAACCATTCCTCGTATTATAGTATTAGATTCTTATATTATAATAATGTTGAAAATTATATTAAATTCAAGATTAGTTGCTTTTGAATGCCAAATAATACACTTCCGACATTTTGAAATTTGTGACCCTAAGTAAATCGATCTAGTGGTAAAACAGAAAACTTAATACACCGGAAAAAGTATCCTTAAGAATGAGCTGAAACTTTACATGCCCCCATGAGGGAAATTTATCTACGAAATATTTAAACACAATTACAAGGCGGTTCTGAATATTATGCTAATTTTTTTAAGAATATAAAAGCTAGAATCAAGTACATTAAATAAAAATGTTTCAAAAATATTATACCATTTTATATAGATTTTTTTTATTGTGAATGTTAAAAGAGGCAAAATCTATTGTACTCTGCCACATACCTTCAATATCTTATGATCTCTTGTCAGAGTTACGTTCCTAAAATATTTTTTTTATTTAATCTGTTATATGTTTGGAAAGAAGAAATTTTGTTATCGATTCTTGAGCCATTTCCTTTTTTTTAAAAATTTTTTGTAGTTTTTTTAAATTTTGCATTCTTGTGCGCTTTTGAAGAAAATGTGGGTTTTTAAAATTTTCAGTACCTGACTATCAGTTAATCGATTAATATAATTAAATTTTTATTCCATAAGCATGGCACCAAAAAGTGATAAATTTGAGAAAAGCTGTTCTGGTGATAACATTTGAAAAAAGGAATTGTTAATTAAAAAAAAAAAAGAAATCGTGAATAATTAAAATAAAAATTATACTTTTTATGCAATAAAAACGTGTATTTTTAAAATTATGTTAATAACATTTTTTAATTAAATACCACTTTTATTTGTTAACCATATGTTTGCCTCAGCAAGTTCAAATGTGCCATTGAAATATTAAGCCACGTCAAATAAATAAATTTAAAAAACAAAAATATTTGGAAAAGCTTTTAATATTTCAAGTTTTCTTTATTATCTTATTTACCCCCCCCCCCGAAAAAAAATAGCATATTCTATTTAGGAAGAAATTTCCCATTTTAAATGTCAGTGCATAATTTTAATGTTTTATTTAATATATATTTTTAATTTTAATTGTTGAAAATACACAAAGAGTGGTAAGACGATATGGATTCCCTTTCGGGGTAATAAACAAGTCCTAGTATTAATCCTTGTGTTAGGTGAATAATTAAGCATCGAATCACTTTTCCGAGTACAAAGGGTTAAAATGACATAAGTAACGGCTCTATAAAAAACACTTTGGTTCAAAAAATTTCCAAAGTTAGTTTTTGACCAAAAAGTTTGAAGTCATTTGTTGGAGTCAGGATATGAGACCCAAATAGAACCCTCTTTCTATTCAGTGAGTCAAAGTATTTTAATGACGAAATCGTATGCAGAATTTACGAGTGTTAATCAAATTTGATCTTTGTGAACGTCGAACTAATGCGAATTTCCAAAATACTTTACAGGAAGTATTCACGTAAGAGGTAGGCTATACGAAATTCCTAGCGGAAACTCCATTCCTTTCAAGACGGATTCAAGCATCCTCAGTCTTCTATTTACTGAAGCTATTCATTCCATTTAAAAGATCAATATGCAGTCAATTAGAGTCGAAAGTATTCAAGTCAACTAAAATCAAGAGTATTGAAGTAGGTTGTAGTGCATCGAATTTAATGGAAGTTCGTTATGTCTGTGGCATCTTCCGAAATAGCGAGAAATATGATGAAAGAATAAAAATGCGGTAACATTACAGCACAATGAACACATTTTTAATTAATGATTGTTGGTCGTCGCAATTTGGATGTTTGCTGTATGGATAATTAATAACTGAAAACTCTGTGTATGACTAATAAACATCTTAAGAAGTTACAAATTACCAAATAGGGTTTAAATATTATCAAAAATAATGCTGCCTGACTTATGCTTTGGCAAACATGGCGTTTTAGATTTCTGAATATAGACTAAGTAACTAATGATTCATGGAAAAAAATCTCAAATTTACCGTATTGAATCGATTATGAACAGTTTTATAAGATGCTTTCGATTAATGAGAAATAATATAATTTTTTTAGATAAAAACCTATGATAACTTTGAATGTAGTGAATTTATCGATTTCAGTACGTTAAGTCAATGAAAAAATTATTTAAAAAGGAAAGCGATTTTATTTTTGAAATTTAGAATCATTTTTTGCATTTCACCGTGCTAATAGGAAAAAAGTAATAACCAGATAAAATATTCTTATTTATTATATTTCTTTCTGAAAAATCCTTCCATCCTTTTTTTTTTTTTTTTTTTTTTTTTTTTTCGCTTATTTCCTTTTGAAATGAGAGAAAAAAAGTCTGAACATTTCTTAATACTACTTCTTTTTTCTATTTGCTTCACTTGTTATTTTACAATTAAATGACATGGAATTTAGAATAAAGAAATAAAACTTACATATTTCACTCTTAAAGTTATGCTCCTAAAGCCTTAAAATACTTCCTCAAATGGAGCTATAAAGCTTCTTAAATGCATAATAGCTATAAAATATGCATTAAATGCAGAGGAGTGATCTTTATTTGCATGTACCCAAGGCTGAAACTAAAAAACGAAATGGAGCCAAATTT
>JAPMOQ010013963.1:4189463-4306965 GCA_026543055.1 Argiope trifasciata
TATATATATATATATATATATATATATATATATATATATATATATAATGTTAGATATTACTTTAAAGTGTAAAAATAACGTTTACATCGAATACAACAGAAATTTTTCATTCATGTGAAATAAGAGAATTATTTTTACTGAATTCTTATGTCTGAAAAATCTAAGGAATAAATTCACGTTAAAAAATAACAAAGTAATAACTTATTTGTATTTTGCTATTAATGTTTAGGCTGTATTTCCTTAGCTAATCCTTTCACATACTTTAACAGAAATTTCAAGATATCTTGCCATATTTTGAAAAAAATAAAATATTTCCCGTTTCTTCAGGTTCAAAATAAATTTTCATCAGTTAAAATGAATTGAAATTTGTTTAAAATATTTTCTTTTTATCAAAATAAAAAGTAGATCAGAAATATATTTTTTTTTCTTAATTTAAGTATACTGCAAAGTATCGCGCTGAAAACCGTCTGTATTTTTTAAGTGTTAATTCTTTAAAATCATTTAATTATTTACATTTAATGATTAATTACTTACTAGGCAACTGAGTATTAAATTAGGAGAAATTAGAATTAATAAAAAATGCAAAAAAAATCAAAAAAATTATCAAATAATTTTTTAAATTGAATGAATAATAATAAAAAAATGAAATAAAAATGAATTTTTCGGTCATAGATTTAATAACTTCATCTCAAACGAACGGGGGAAAAAAATCGAAATTATCCTTAAAAAATTATCGAAGCGATGCCGTCAATAATTCTCTGTTATTAAATCTGTGAAACTTTTCTCAACATTTAAAGTTTCGGCGTGCGCAGGAAAAAGGGAAACAAGAGGAAAGCCACGTTTATTTTCTGCCCGAAGTGGTGAAAGTTTGAGCTACTACTGCTGCAAGCTTCTGCACGCAAGAGGCGGGTGGGGAGGGAAAGAAGCAAATACAATCTTCAGGGGAAATAATTCTATGCTGTAGACATAATGCATGATTGAATAAGAGGCCATAGCTACGAATCGCTGTTTGGGGATTCCTCGCGCTGAAGTGGCGTTTGAGAGAATCGGCACTCTCTTTCCGCTACCTGAACGAGCGATGACGTCACATGGACTCTTTTCCAATCCCCTTCTCCCGTGGGCGGGTTGTCGCTCCTTTCATCCAATGCAACACATGGCTACTTTTGAGATCCGACCAATAGCTATCTAATGTTGACAAGTAAGCTTCTCGGTCAGATAGATACACCTGCACAAGATGGCTTTGGGATGTTGCTCTAGAATTCGATAGGAGCACGTCCCGACCGCATTTCGCTTAGCCCAACCGAACTTGTGCACTCCTACTATTAATATTGGTAATTTATTTTTAATTGCATGTTGCAGAATTTTTGCTAACTATCGAAAAGTTGCCTCGATATTTCCTATTTGTTCAAACTATGGTGCCTGAGTGCATTTTGTGAAGAAAAGAAAATTTTAAAAACAGAAACTTGCAATGTCGAAAGACTTGTCCAGAGGCAAAATATCTCCAACACCCTCAACAGACAGTTCACTACAAACTTCTTCGTCCCCACAGTCAACACCATGCGTTGGCAGGAATCCTTTCTCCATAGTTAGCATCCTGAGTCGAAGCGATCCCAAGAGACGATCACCGTTTTATGACGATCCTCAGACTCAAACACAAACTCCTGTTGCAAGACTGTATTTGGACACTCAGTTGCCCGTTTTGAGACCTCCCGCCTTCCTACCGGTAGGTCACATAACCGGACATTTAAGCAGGAAACCTACGCCTTGGTTTCCTTGGGCACATGCTAATTCCTCGGCACAAGACACATCTGTAGGTAAGTGATAAAGAAAAAAATTTCTAATTTTGTATTGTTAATTGTAAAGAAGATATGGGGTAAATTTCCTTATTTTGTTGAGAAGTTAAGACAGGTTAAAATAATTTATGCATAAATTGTATTACCTATGAAGTTAAGTAGGTTCAGTACTTTTATGTTGGTACATTTTATACAAGATTTCTATACGGTGGAAAATTTTTGAATCCACATCGAAATATATAATTCCTCATAATATACTTAAAAGCCTAGTGATTTATTGAATATTCCAATTTAATTAAATAATAAACCAATAAATTACCAGGAAAAATGCTTTATAGACGGTAAGATTAAAATAAGGCTTTCTGGAAATAGATAACCTTCTTTACTCTTTAAGGATTAGATGGGTTAAAAATCATTCGATTATTTTCTTGCCCTTTTTATGCATGGTGGAAAGATTATAACTCATTATGGAAACCTGAAATTATTTACAAAAGGCAGTTTAGTGCTTTACTATGTTTTTAATCCAATTAGTCATAGTATAAACTTTAGAGTCATGTTATAAATTATAGTCATGCTGAAAACTATAAAGTATTGTTATATTGAGTAGATGCAAATGGTATTTCAGACAAATGAAATAATTCTTAATATTATAATTTTTTTGAAATTATGTGCTTTAAAAATTGAATGTTACGTGCGTTATGTAGGGTAAAAAATATTTTTACCCTCTCGAAAATTCGAAAATAGTTATAATAGCATATTTTATTTTAAGTTTGAAAGTGGCCTTTTCACATTCAAGTAAATATGAAGATTTGAAATAATTATTGAAATTGTTATAACTATGATTGCCGAAATGTTTGTCTATCCATCATTGAAAAAAAAAGAACCTTCTTTCTAAGAAATGAGATATTTCGTTTTTAGATAAAATTCAAAGCGATTAAAAAAATTACATAAATATCAAAATAAGTGAATACAATACATCTTGTCACAACAGAGATTATTTTAAGTTGAGGTTAAGGTGAATTTTTTTTTTTCTATTGATTGATTCCTGTTGATTTGATTATTTCAAGGGAAGAAAACTTTTGAAAATTGATTTCAATATTTCCTGTTCTATTTTTTTATTATAAAAATTCATATCAATTTTTTGTTTGTTTTCTCTCTCTCTCTCTTTTGTAATTTTTTGTTCTATTATCCAGTTTCTTCATTTTTTTTACCTTGCCCTTTCTCAGTAAGAACTGTATGCAAAGTATAAGAATTGCCGCATGTAAAAAATCAGGACCCAATTGAAATATATATGCATTTTAATCATCATTAGAAATATTTTTTTTTCTTAAATTTGCGATTATATTTCAAGTGACCTTTCTAAAATTTTTACCAGCACATAATAGTTTTTAGTATATTACTTATAAAAAATATTGTATACGTGCACTGAAAAAATATGTATCCATTTATAAGTAGAAATGATAGGTCTTTTTACTACGGGGGGAAAAACCTATTTCAAAAATGAATAACATTTGCTTTAAATGTAATAATGTAGCCATATTGCCTGTTTCCTTTTTGCCTCTTTTTTCCGCTTTTTCAATAAGGCTCTTTGTGTTAAAATTTGGTATTTTCTTAATTCTTTGTTTCGGGTGAGTAATAGCCTGTAATAATAATGCAAATATGTGTTATTGAAATTATTAACTTCTTTATCAACAGTTGAATTTTTCCATGGTTAATTTTATTCTCAGAGATTTTATTTCCTAAATTTTCTTTTTCCGTTTTCATCTATTTAAATTCGTTATGAAATATTAATTCTACATTGCAATAGATGCTAGAAAAATAACTTTAATACCTCATTCTTAACTTAATTTTAGTGAAAAATAAAGTAATTTTAAAAATAATTATGTGATTAAAATTTTTCATATTAAAACTTACATTCTTCAAGTTCAAAAGATAGTAATTATATCACTTTATTTATCATTTAGGAATTTATGCTAAATGTATTGAAAATAAACAAAAAATAGTATTGGCGAAAACATTAATAATTTTTGTGTAAAATTAACACAATTCGTGTTAATCTCACTACAATTTTGGTGATCATGCTAACAAAAAAAAAAAGTCATTGCAAACTTGTGAAAAGAAATTGATTACAGAAAAATATTGTTTTATTCGTATCATCGCTAATCCCAATTTATTAAATATTTGGACCCCAAAATTAGCAATTTATGTTACAACGATTTAAATGTGCTTTGCGCAAACACTTTTATAATTAATGAAATATTCATTATGAGTTAAATAATTTTGTGAAGGAATTTAAGAATAGTTTATCAAGTCCTGATATTGTTTATATATTATGTGTTTTTTATAAATTCAAAAAGAAAATATCTTTGTCTTCAATTTATTAAAATAATTTTAATTAAAAATAAAGTTAAATGACGTTTGGCTTTGCGTATAGTAATAAAAGATACTTAGATTGGACTACAAATAGCTTCATAAACAATAGAATTGTTCCAATAAAGGGGGCTACTATCTTTTAGCAAATATATTAAGGAAATGATTACGCAGCACTTCTTTTGAAAATATGCAGTTCACTACTTTTAATTAAAAAATTTTAAAATTTTTTAAAAAAGGAACCAAGATTTGATTTTAGGCCGATATTTTGTAATTAATATTCAGAAAAGAGAACTTTGTAGAAAGTCGATAATAATCTAAGGTGAAAAGCACATTGTTAACTATTGGGATTCTACATACTTCGCTGTGGGAGATAGAATTCTTAATAAATTTGAAATCTTGGAGAACAATCAAACAATGCAGATTTATACATAAAATACGGCAATGAAGCGAAGGAAAAGTTGAAAAAAAAAAGAATTGATTAGGAGTATTACGAATGGTGTTTCAAAAAGAAAAAAAACAAGGCTCACTGGTTTAGTACGATAATAAAAGGAAGGACAAACGTGTGCATAAAATGTCAATTATTATTCTGAATTTCAGAATTAAAAAAAAAACATTCGTTTTTAGTTAAACTTTAAAAAAAATGGTGGTCTAATTTAGGAAGCTAGGTTTTTTTAAAACTGGAATATGCGAAATAATGTTAATGTGCTAATTTTTGACTAATTTTTTGCCTACATCAGAAATGTTTATTACATTATTTTGAGGATAGGTAAACCACATCACATTTATAACTTTTTTTAATCAAAATTATTATTTTTTAAATTTTTTTAATGAAAATTGTTTCCAAATTGTTTTAATAAATCTCCACAAAAAAGCTTTTAAGTGTTCCAAACGAGATAATCTCTTCAAGACATATAAATCAATTTGTTTCTCCAATGAAATTTTTATGATTTTTTTGTTTCCCAGTCAAGACTATATTGAATACGAAGTAGTTAAGTAAAATATGTCTATTATTCTATTTATAAACAAATAATAATAATTTTTCGAAGTTGCTTACTGATAGTTATTTAAAAATCATAAAAATGTATGGAACATTTCCCAGTAAATTATTTTTATCCTTTGATATACATCGACTATTTAACATACTTGTATGAATTTTTTATTGTGAAATAAAATGTCTGCCACTGATACCATAAAAAAATACAGTTTCCGTTATATTTTTTAAAAAACCCTTTTTAATGAATCAGCTGTAATTATGTTGCTTAGATATATTTCGAACCAAAGACGAAATAAAATGGCAGTAAAAGGAACATTTTGCCCTTTCTAAATTGTGAGCGCACCAAAAGAAAAATTCCTTTTTATCAGACGGTAAAAAGTTAATTTTCACATTGCCGCTAAAGTTCTTTTTAAAATAAATTCCGCTTATCTCTTATTATCATTTCTGATACATTGTAACGTTTCTCCACTCGAATATTAAGAAATTGTTTATGAAATCATTCAAGACAGCAGAAAGAAATAAGAAGCTAAAGTAATATTTTCCCGAGAAACTATCAAGATCGAAATACAAAACCGGACGGAATAGGGAAGCTAAGTAGCCAATTATCTAAGATAATGGGTTTAGATGATAAACAAGTGTATCTGGATGACAAAAAACAAAACAAAAACAACATCAAAGCTACAAATCTGTAAGAGGTTATTATTACAACTTCTTGCTATGAGAATATAGGTTATTTAACTTATTTTTTTATACACTGAAATGCTGACTTTATTAATTTAAACTGTATAAGAAGTATAATAAATTGTTAGAAATATATTAAAAGAATGTAGAATAAATTGCTGAAAGCTGAAATGGCAGCTAATGCATTAAAGGACGCAGTTATTTGGGTACCCTAAATTGCTTTAAACATCGATAAATATTATTAGTTTATACAAAGATTTTGCCTTACTTTTCTAAGGTGCTGACCTTGAAACTTTTTCAGTTTCAATGTTCTGATTGAAAGTGGGATGGATGTCTATGCCCGATTTATGATATGTAATATTCAGATATGTAATGCTATTTTTCTGATTGAAATAAATTTTATTTTTAAACTTTGAATTTTTGATATGATAATGCAACGTTGTTTACAAGAAAGAAAAAAACAAGAAGCTTGTTTCTCCCATAACCGTGCCTATGATTCAATCTAATCCTTTACTTAACATTCCATTTGTTACAAGAGAATTATTGGGTATCACTTTTCATTATTCTGAACTTTGATCAGATGATGACTGTAATTCCTGAAATGGCAACACATGCGGAAAATTTCCGTACCATACCAACAAATTTCAACCGAAATATTTCTAGAGTGGCCATACAATAGAATTTTTTTCTTTTCTTTACCAACAATTTAAAATAAAATTATTATAAGCAGTCACTTATTTATTTCACTCATCATTTTAAATAATCTAGATTTTTAATGATACTTTTCTAAATCTATTTCAGATTATGGCTTTAGTTGAATTAAAGTTAATTCATTTTTTATTTACAAAACCTTTGTATGATAACTGAAAGGGTATCATTGATTTGTTTTTAAATAAAAGACTTTTTATATACTGTATGAAGAATAGTGTCTCGTTGCCAACTAATATTGACAAAATTTTAATCTTTTCGGACTTGGATAAATTTTAGTTTGAAATGTTTTTCACTAAACAATGATACATGTCTCATCTGCAATACATCATTATTGGATTTTTTCACAATTATTTTACTGTAAATATTAGGTAATACTTTAAAATTACTAGTCCAAAATCTTGTTAACCGTCGCATAAGATGGATGTTTTTGTTTAGCAGTTTCTCTAAATATTGGGATTCTTAGTTTGCTTTTAAAAGTACAGTCTCATATTTCGGAAACATAGCTTTTTTTATAAAATAAAGCATCAATTCATCAAGCATACTATTACAATTATAGTAAAACAGAGTGCTATTATGTCAATTCAAAACAACAATTAGCTTATTCATCGCTTTAAAAAAAATTATTTACAACGTTTTAAAGTGTGCGTCCGTTTTAAATGAATAATCGAAAAATGAAAGAAAAAAAAAAACTTCTTCATGAAGTTTTGATTTTTAATATTAAGTCGAAAAATATTTGCCGAGATATATTCGGTTCGGAAAATTTTACGTGATTTAAAAATTGAAATATAATTACGAAATAAAATTGTAAATATTTACAAAAAATTAATTTCCCATTCTCACACAGAGAGAGATACAATAAAAACACCGAAATCGGGAGTTTCGTGTAATAATAATTGTTACAAATTATAATTCCAGTAATTCGCGATAGGTTTTTGAAGAAATATCTTTTTATGCATTACAATAAAGTTCAACTAACAAGTGTTTGTGAAAAATGCAATGAATTTATGGATATTTCTAATATTTTTTCTCATGGTTACCAATTTTTAAATATTTTTCATTTTAAAACCATTAATCAATTAAATAATAAAATTAGAATTTAATTTCTTGTGATTTCAAGTTGTTTCCTGTAAACCATTTTTCTAATAGATATTGCTTTCGAGTGAAATATCTTTATTCGATGCTCTTTTTTGACATTGTATTTCCTGTTTCATAACAATACCAATGTCAGATTCCATCGTTTTCTTTGATAAATATTCTGTAATGTATTTCATTTCGTTATTATGGGAACATTTGCAAACAATATAATTAAAGCTACAATAATAAGCATATAAAGAGAATTCTTGTGTAATGGCCCCTTTCAACCTTAATTTATCTATAAAATTGTGAATAATTTACTCTCTTATTCATACTCTTAAGACTCTTATTCATACGAATTGCTTACATAATTTAAGCTGTGTTAAAATTATTACATCACTATAAGTATCATAGTTTCATAAGCTACGTAATATATATTAAATACCGAAATAATCCCATTTCGTAAAAAGATTAAAATTTTATTGAGTGATATTCTGACTGTAATATTTTGCAAGACAAAGCGTTTATTTCATTAATAACTTAAAAGCCTTAATCTGTCAAAAGTGAAAATGACATTAATTATCTAACTAGTATTATCACTTAATGAATAA
This sequence comes from Argiope trifasciata, assembly GCA_026543055.1. Classification (NCBI taxonomy): domain Eukaryota; kingdom Metazoa; phylum Arthropoda; class Arachnida; order Araneae; family Araneidae; genus Argiope; species Argiope trifasciata. The sequence continues at coordinate 4,197,701 of JAPMOQ010013963.1, forward strand.
ATCTAAATTAAGGAAAACTAAATGATGTGTGGTGAATTTCATGGTCATCTTTCGATACAATGTAGAAATATATTTCAAATAAAATATTTTATACTTATAAGTGTAAGGAAGTCAGAGGTAGTTGCATAATATTTCTCAATGTTCGTTTTAATAATCGCGAATAAATTTTAATACTGAAATAAAACTTTAGTTTGAAGTATTCTCTGTAGTAAAATTCTGCATTTCAAGTAGACGATATTTGATTTAATAGATTTCTTGTCTTAGATCAGTAGATGAACTTTAGACGATGCGGTTATTTATGGCTTTGAGGTGTCATTAATTATAAAAACAGGAACACAAACACGTTTCATTTCATATTAAATTATTATAAATTATACATATATTTAAAACTATTAATATCTCCTTTTGAGGAATTATTTGGATCTAACCATTACTTTAAAAATCATTTATGTACTCTGAAAAATTATTACTCTGAAAATCATTTATGTAATCGTTTTATTCGCTTGATACTGAAACTCTCTTAAAGGTTGCCCGCATTTAAAAGTTTGTTCAGTATAATATTTATTTTTTTAAAATCTTATACGATGTTTAAACTGAAATCAGTAAAAAATATTGATCGTGGAAGTTTGGAAAAGATGAGGAGGAGCTTCAAAATTTGTATGGCACGAGAGACTCCGCAGTGTTCTATAAAGCCTTGAATTATAAAAGGTAACGATACTAAGGTCAAATTTCACGTTTTTAAATTACGTAATAAAACAAGAAACTTGTATGTTGTCATAAAATTATGATGAGATTTTTCAAAACTGTTTTTTAACCCTGTTTACTCATTAAAAAAATTACATGCAATGCGAATTCCAAATACTGTTACAACATATCGCAAAGAGCAATTTAGAATTATACAGTATAAGAATAATAGCGATAAATCTGATAATGCACGCCAAAATGCGACGTGAAATAAAAACGAAAAAATTATTCAACTTGCTAAAACATTTTTACCTCTAAATATAAACAAAGATCTCAAAGGAAGGGTACTACGAATGAGCTGTCATTTCCAACTATAATATAAATGATACCACAATGCTACTCCTTAAATGGTCGAATCTTGAAATTTCACACAGGTATTCAACTTCTATCAAATTTATCAGCGCAAATAGCTTAGTTAATCCTCTAAACTTTAAAATATATAAACTCTAAATTAATAAATTAGCATATGTATTGTGACCTCAAGTGAATTTCGAAAACTCTTACTGATCCATCTTTAAGATATAGTTGAGATAGATAGTCTGACATATCCATTTCTATAGTTAAGATCTATATTAAGATCTAAGAACTATAGATCATTTAGAGTTATCTCGTAGACACATCTCTTTGCATTACTAAGTAAAAACAGTTAAGCTGGATTAGTCATTTTTCGTGAATTTAAATTCTGCAAATAATAATTTTTTTAAACAAATTTTTTTTTTTTTCATATCTTTGACTAATACTTCAAATTTTTATTCAATTTCCAACTTTAGAGTCGAGCATATTTTTCTAATAGAAATGAAATCGCAATCATATATTTTAAAAATTAATCTGTGAATTAAAAAAATAATCAAAACCCTAAAATCAGAAAAATAAAATCCTAAAAAAAAAATATCAAAACTTTTTCTTGGAACCTCCATTTACTCGAGAAATTAACAAACTATGTCTGGAATCTTCTTTAAGATTTAGAAAAAGAAATTCTTCCCGCATCCAACCCAATCGCGTTTCATTACATTTTGTCCGATGTCGCAACTACATTGTTTTATAATGAATCCGAAAAACCCAATTATAAACTTAGAAACTTCATCATCGGAAATTCTAGATTTCAGAACCGTCAAATTCCACCTCCAGACCACTAATTTATTCCTACTTTCTTTTTAATCCAAAGAAATTGCATCCATTTCCTTACGGATTACATTGTTCCCCATTTCCCCATTTCGACCAATCGGAATCCCCAGTCAATCTTCCCCTTACACCCCCTTCCCCCCGCTTCCAGAGCCTCAGATTGGCAAGCTTAATTCAGAGCGTAGAACGCTTTATTGATCAAGAATTAATTATAGAATTTAAAGTTGGAGGAATTAAGTGTGCTGTATTTAAAAACAGACTCCATTTTTTAAACTCAGAGTTGGAAATATTCATATTTTACGGAATTTTATTGTTCAGCAGTGGTTCGTTAAATGTCTCTTATTACCCTAGGGAACGGCATGCTTTAAAATTTGAATGAATTAAGTGATTGCATTTGAGCGTGCAACTTTTCAATTCTAACGCTGAAGAATTTTAAATTAACGAGCCTTTCGAATTTTGGAGATTTCTTTTGTATCCAATAAAGTAAAATGGGGGGAAATATTCGCTTCGTGAAGAAAGCGAATCTACGAATGGATGTTTCATCCTCATCTATTTATTCAGATTTTTCATTAACTTAATATTTCAGACTCTGCAAAGTGGCGAGAAAAATCGGAAGCCTCAAGATATAGTTTTATTTATTTATTCAGTTTAGATAAATTTCTCAAACGTTATGAAGATCGTAGTACTTAATAATTTCAAAATTTTATACATAAGCACATGCGTAAACACTCTATTCAGATTTGTTTATTCAGTCTTTGATATAATTGTTTGCCATTTTATTACCTTTATTATGTAGCTATCTGCCTTTTGTTTTCAAACAGCCATAAAAAGCGACAACTCAAGAACTTATTTTTTTCATTTTTGTCTTTTTAGCTCTTTTGGAGTTCTACTAACATATTGTAATGTCTCGTTGATTAAATATTTGTAGTTAAATTAAATTTGTGCAAAAGATAAATATTTTAAAATGATGTAATATTGCGTTGCGTTAGAATATTTATATTTTTTGCTTGTGCTTGCATTTTACTGGTTTAAAAGGAAACCTGGCGATTTCTCTGGTTATTCCAATCAATCTCATGCTTATTAAAGACTAGCTTTAACTATTACCAAATAGAGTTCACGTATAAATAAAAATCATGTTGATATAATCTCATCTATTCTTCAGAATCACTTGACGTTAGAATTTGAAATAGTTATCTTTTATTCTGTCGTGGAATTCTGTCTTGATATAAATAATATAATCAAATTTTGTGGAAACATGATCTCTTTTATATTATGTTTCAAAAGTAAATTATGTAAAATTTCTAATTTTTGTTGAAAACAATAAAGGCTGCTCCCAAAATTTAAATGAACAATTATTAGACAATAACTTTCTTTGTTAGTTCATTAATTTTAGAGTGAATTTATCTTTTAAACATAAAATCAATGAAAAAGTGATAATACACTAAAATGAATTTTCTGTTATTCAAATATATAGTGTATTTCTATTAGGATAAAACTTTTCTGTGAGAACATATATTTTTGTCTGCTTTCAAGGTGTGAATTGTTTCATGTAAAGAGTTTTGATCATAGTATGCCACTAGACAATGCATAGAAAAAATTCTTTCAGCCATAAAGCATCTTCATAATGTTGCTCATTCTTGAGTTCCTAAATGATGTTATTATTTTTTATGCTTTTGTACCCAAAAATTTAGAATGCGATTTTTAAAAGCAACCATATTTAAATCAGTAATTCGACCGAAATTATAGCTTTAAGTTTTACATACTTCAGATTTTTAAAAAAATGGTGTATACAGAAATTTTCTTCAGAATATACAGAATACAGTCTTATACAGAAATTTTCTGTATAAGACCTCCGACATTTCAATTTTGATGAAATTGTTCTTCACACGAGGCTGTCTTTTAAAACATCTAATTTAAATAAGTGCTATTTGCCAATGCAAGGCCATTTTATAAAGAGTCTTACAAAAGTATTATATTTTTCAAGCAGATAATAGAAAAAAGGGAGTCATATATCATCAACAATCTTACAAAATCAGAATGTCTTTCAGACAGTTAGGTAAATAAACCAAACACGTGTATATATTGCCAAAGCTGGATATGAGTTCTGAACTATATTAAGATGCAGCAAAGAATTTCCAATTATAATATATAAATCTGCTATGTACACAGATCTGCTAGAGTCCCACCATAAAACGATCACCTTCTTCGAGCAAGGAAAGTGTTATAGTCTGCTAGGTTACAATTAGACCAAAGAAATCAGAGGAATCTATAATTTCTTGATTATTTTGTTTCAGTGAATAATTTTAGAAATTACTTGTACCGTCTATATATGTCAGAGAGAAATTGAAAAGTCTGGCTTATTGTAAATAGCGCCAGAATTTTGCAATGCACCTAGAAAGTTGGAATACAGCTTATTGCAAAATGACGGCTTTTTCAATCATTCGACATATATATCCGTGAAACTATTCTTGGTGGAAAATAAATAGAAAGACAGGTTTTGACATCTTAATTACCTATTTTTCAGGAAGAAAGAAATGACAGATTTTTATTGGGTACTCTGTTAAATTAAATGATTGAAAAATTACACAAATTCAAATTTTAAGAAGTTTGTTTGATGAACGACAAATTAGATCCAAACAAGTCAGGTAGATTTGGAATTACTGTAAAAATAAAGCTATAATAAAAATGGGAAATGAATGCTTCAGTTAATAAAGAAGTCATTATAAAGTTTCTTCCTATTCAATAATTCGTTTCCCTCTCAACTTTATGTTTTACATGTCTTATTCTTTTAAATAAAACTCTCAACTGTCCATTAAGTCCATTTAATAGACTGATAATGGCAAACATTTGAGCTAGACATGAATGAATATTTTGACCATGACTATCATAAACTATTGTAAGAGAAAAAACTTAAAAAAATAATTAAAATGGGCACGTGCTTAGCTTTTAAAATATTCATAAAAATATTTTCTCTTTTAATTATCTTTTAATTCGTCTAAAAATTAAAGGTTCCTTATTTGAAAAGAATTGGTTGATAAAATATGTCTAACATTCATTAGGTACACCTGCACTAACGGGTAATTGGGAATAAATTAGATCTAAATAAATATTTTGGTTCATACGGTCATAAATTACCGTAGAAATAAAAATCTAAAAATTATTTTAAACGATTGCTTAAACTACTAAAAAATTCATATAAAATCAGTTCTTCCTCTATTTAATATCTCTTAATTCCTCCCGAAATCATAAGTTGCTCACCTTGTCTTTAATAAAATGTGCCAAAGATTCAGTAAGCCCCTTTTCAGTGGCGGGTAATGGTAAACATTTGTAGTAAATTAGATCTAAATTAATATTTTGACTCATGTTAACATAAATTATCGTAGAAGTAAAAACCTAAAAATTATTAAAAACTAACGCTTCAACTACTAAGTAATTTACTCCCAATCAGTTTTCCCTCTATTTAACATTCCTTAATTCCTCCCAAATTCATAAGTTGTTCGTTTTGACCTTAATATAACTTGCCTAACATTCAATAGGTTCTCGTGGTAAACATTCGAAATAAACTAGACCTAAATGAATATTTTGGATCATGTTATCATAAATTATCGAAGTTAGAGCCTAAAAATTATTTAAAACGAATGCTTCAACTGCTGAAAAATTCATATCAAATCAGTTTTTCCTCTATTTAATATCCCTTAATTCCTACCGAAATCATAAGCTGCTTGCCTTGTTCTTCTTAATGAAGCGTCTAAAAGTCGTCTCAAATATTCATTAGGTCCACCTCCCTTCCGTCTTCTATGAATAATCAAAGCGCTAATCACATTCGAACGGAAAAGATATCGTTGCTCTCTCCGATGAAGATTTCGATTAGCAGGAATCGATTCTTTGAAGTAACATAAAAAAAAAGATCCAGCGTAACTTTTCGAAGGAAACTTCTTTTCATTGGAAATAATAATTCCATTTGATTTTGTTTATTGAGGCAAATAATTGAGCTTTTCTATCCGAATTTTATTGTGTTCTATAATTTATTTTTATAAAGCAACCGAAATATATTTCAGTGCTTTGTATAAAATGAATGAAATATTGAATTGTTACTTTTTAATATTTTGGAGAATAAACCTTTAAATTGAAAAAATAATTAATTGTAAATATATATATCGTCTCTCTCTTTTTACGATTGTTATTTTTTATTTATTTATTTTATTTTATTTTGCACAAAAAATTTCTTCTTGTAAATACTTAAATACAATTTAATATGAAACTTTATTTACCAAGATAAATATAGTTAAAAGGTAGTGCAAATATTAATAAAAATAATTGAAAGACATTTTTCTAGCATTAAATACAAGAAATTTTTATACTATTGCCATGATTATTTTTAAAAAGAAGATTTCAGAAAAGTGTATTAACTTTTTCTATAACATTATCAATGAAAATAATGAAATAAATCTTATTTTATTGAATTTCGGATATTTATTAAATTTATAATGTAAAAAAACGTTTTATATTTAACTTTGATTATACAATTACCAAATACTATATTAATACGTTATTTAATTTGTACTTTTGAATAGTATCAACTAACTTTTTAGAACCGAGAATTTATTGCAATTATTTATCCAATCGTCTGCTTTAAAAATATCATATGACAGAAAGGAAGTATTTATTGGGTTTTATGACATAAATTTAAAAAGCTTCAAATCTTATTTTTAGTTTTATAAATGTTTTATCTTATCGGAATTTAAAATCTGTTATTTAAATAACATTATTATTTTTTTAGAAAAACTCTTTTTGATTGAAATATTTGATTAACACTTTTTTAAAAATTGATTTTTTTCTTCTAGCTTTTATAAATTTTTATTTAATGTATTTTTTTCTCAAGACTTTTATGAGAAACAACGAAACTTTACTAAACAGAGATTAGATTTCCTCTCATGTCTTTAGAATAGAGCGTGCAATTATGCCACACAAAACACAATTATACAATAATACATTTTATTGACGAATTTGTAAAATATTATACTTTATGACTACACATTTTGACATTTTTTTGTGAAATGCAATTAAACATTCCATTTTTTGAAATCTTTATTGTAAGGATACTACATCAATAAATATTTGATCCTTCTACGTACTACGTGTTGGAACAATTGCTTATAAGTGAATAAGATCTAATCCCCCTTCCTTTGAGCCAATCTATGTCATTTTAAATTATTGTGTTGGGAATAAATTATTTCTTTTGTAATGCTGCATGTGTGATGGTTAGATTTATTGCTAATAAGGCAAGACAAAAATAAATTAGGCCTTAAGTGGAAGAAAAGATACACACGTCCTTTGAATGGAAAAGTCGAAAAAACATTTATTGATTTTTCTCCAAAAGCAGCGTTTTAAAACGACAGTTTTTGAGTTTAAGGTTATGCAATCTAAACACCGATCTTTTTTCTATTTCATGAAAAAATATGTGCTGTTATACAATTCACAAAGTAATGAACTATAAAGCTTTCAAATAGTCAATTAAAAAGTTCCTACTTTAAAACAGAAAGAGATGCTGATCAATAATAGCATGGTATAAAACGCAGTGCGGTAAACAAATAAACAAACAAAAACACTTCAATTACAGTTGAACTGAGTACTGGACAAATCGAATCTAGAAAATAAATTATGATATCCAAATGTCAATTGCGATGGCATTTCTGTTTGTTTTTGTTTTTACAACTTTTGCATTTTGTCTGTTTGGCTATAATTCGGACAACTTACTGTATTCAAACTAGCTGAAAGCAATAACTGGTAATAAGAATGGGGTGTGGTTAGCTATTGAGTGAAAATCGACCCACCCGCAAAAAGTTCATACAAAGGAATAAAAGTAGATTGAGGGTGTGTTGCATCTCGGATACTTGTGTTTTATTATAAACGTGATTCTTTGCAAATATAGAAGCTTGTAGTGGCTGATTCATTATCATATAAAAGCATGCTCAAGTAACAAATAAATATTGTATGGCATCATGCAATTACAGTATTATGCCATATAATATCGAACAAAAATATAAAATGTTGAACAATATTGTACAACACTTTAAAATATTGATAAACATTGTACAAAACCTTAAAATATTGAGCAATATTGTACATCACCGTAAAATATTGAGCAATATTGTAAAATATCGTACAGCATGTTGGACTACCGCACCGAGGTATTGAATGACAAGTATATAAACAATTCTAAACAGCTTTGAAAGCATAATTAAGATTTTTAATTCCTTTTTGCCTGCCTCTTAAATGTTACAAAAATATTAATTACAAATGATGTGCTTTGTTTCTGTTTTTAAATTAAAAATACTTCCGATTTTACTTCAATCGCATTACATAAATAATAGTTTATCCTTTTTTTAGAAAACATAATTGTTTGTGTAAGTCAAAAATGTTTTATGCTCAAACAGCTCAAAATTTATAAAAGTTTCTTGAAAATATATAAAATCCTGCTATTTATTCATATTAGAATATTATTCTAATACAAATATTTAATATTAATACTAGAATAATGTTAATAATATTAAAATTTATCAGAATTATTAATATTATTCAAATATTTTACTAAATTTTCGTCTGATAATATTTATAAAATTATGAAAATAATAAATATATTTTATTCACTTTATGAAAATTCAAAAAGAAAATTTAAAAGAAATCGAAATTATAATTTTGAAGTAATACTGTTAATAAAATCTAAAATTAGACAAAAAATCTCAAATTCAGCAAAAACATTTAGATGTCAAAAGCAACAGCAACTGAGGACAACAATTCAAGCTTAAATAAATGCTTCTAACTTTGTTAATAAAGGAGCAAGAGAAAGGCCCAGAAACTAGAAAAATTGTTCTATCTAAAGAAGCAAAATTCCATCGATTGATATTTTTGAATAAATATTCGAAATTCAGATACTCGTGCATCTTAAAGCTGAGTTGCATATTAAGCTGAATTTTTAAAGTGGAGAACAAATAATAAGCTATAGCAGAAAGAATATTTTGTAACAACTGAATAGAAAGTTTAAGAATATTCAGTTACTGCGCAAATTATCTTTTTCTTAAAGTTGCCGATTCCGCAGTGATTAAGCCGCTTAAGCTGTTCAGGAAAAGTTGCTCAAACAACCAAATAATAAGTTTCCTTTTTGTCTCATATTACACTTATCTGTTAACTTAAATAATAAATTGAAAATTGGAACTTAAGTATTATTTTATCTATTGTCTTCTGATAAAACATAATCGTTAAATAAAGCGAAGGAGGATAATGCTGCATTTAATTTGCACACACAAGCTAGTAATTTTATTTAACAATCTTGAATTTTGCAATTGATTTTCCGCTTATTTTCCGACCGGATAGAGTTTGGGAATTTGTGTATTTGCATATTATTAATAATAGTACTCTGTTTTATTATTTTTAGAGTTTATTTGCCAGTTAATGATTAATTTAATTAAATTTTGATCTTCTACGTATGGCGCCATCTGGATTGTATTTGATAAAAAATATTTCAAGATTTCAAAATATTTATAATAAAAAAATTATATAGGAAGTTTAGTTTTATTTACGTCCTGTTTTGGGATGGATCTCATAATTTTGAACCGCGGTGAGATGACGAGGACAACACCTGAGCTGGCATCTCCCTCTCCAAACTTCCACAACAGGCGGAGAAAGTTTGGTCCCGACGTATTTAACGTGCACCACACCAGCTTACACGGCGGTTCTTCGGTGGAAGCGGGTCTCGAACCTGCAACCCTCCAATTCCGAAGGGGAGATCTTACCACCAGGCCACCGTTGCCAAATTATATAGGAAATAATTTAAGTAAAATAAATTTCTATTTACTAAAAATAAAATAAAATAATGATCAAAATATTAATAAATTAGAAATTAGAACTAAATAATCTTAAAATAAATTATACTATTAAAATTGTGCTTTAAAATCAGTTTCTTGGGATAAATTTATTTAAGGATTGTACTTTTACAGTCTTTAACGTATAATTTCACGTGTTGAGCAACAATAACTACTTATAACTTTAATTTAAATAGATTGCTGAATTTTTTCGAATAAAAAAACAAACATTTTCTTATATTGCATTTTACAAAGAAAATACATATTATCTAAATAAGTGTTTGGTGACAATAAGTAAATGTAATATCATAAATTTTGAGGCTTGTCATTAGTCAGGAACAATTTGTGAAATAGTTCTACTGGCACTATAATATAGAAGAAGAGCCAAAGAGTCTTAGTTTCTTAGGGGAGGGAGGTATTAAAGAAATGAAACCACTTTAATACAAAAATTATTTATAATGACGAGACAATTCATTTCCCTAATTTGAATAATCTTTCTATCTCCAAAAGTGAACGAATTAGAGGGAAAGTCACGTCACTGACTCTCCATCCCGCTCGTTGGCACTCAGAAATAAATACTGAATGACCAGACCGCTACGACACAGCAACACTGGTGGGAACTGTGGTTGAGTCCTAAGGGTCATCACCGGCCACAGTGCAACCCTCCCCGTAGGAAGTACGTCTCGCCATTGATGGGAGGAGTCTGATCACCAACATTTAGTGTATTCACCGGGTTGGCGAGATCCAACTACCATGCCGGAAGCATCTCATCCCCAATTACGAGATGCGCACCTGGAGGTTCGAGTTACAGGGAAAGGAAATTTTTTAACCACAGTCATCTTCCTTTCCTTTTGAACCGGCTGACTCACCAACGAACTAGCCTAGACTTTCAACTTGTCTTTAACGTATCTCTCATCTTTTAAAATGCAGTCGAAATTACTCTAGTAATCACGTTCGCAAGATGACATGTGCAAGCATAATTTTAATAAAGTTTTATAATAATAATATAAGTTTTATAATAATATATAAGTTAATAAAGTTTTTAAAATTAGGATTAGTTTGGAGCTTTAAAAATCCTTATTACAAAAAATATGCAGAAATCCTATCCTAATATTCAAGCAGAACTTAAAATTGAAGATTGATTGAAAATATACGATCAGAAATGATTATAAATGGATAAATAATTTTCGAATATATGTTTTAAGTTAATCAACTATAAAATATTAAAGAATACTAATAAAAAATTTTTCTTTTTCTTTTTAGAAGGTAGGAAACTTTCAAACGGTGATAAAAGTGCTAATTTCACTTCAAACACAAAGTATGGAGGAAATATCCATTCTGCCATTTGTAATCGCTATGCAAATATTTATCTTAGAAATAGATTATTTTTGTAATTTTTGTACATCGTCACTATTTTATATAATAGATGAAACTAAAAATTTATAAATTCATTTGAAAATATAGTTATACGGAATTTCATAAAAATACGTTGAAATTTTATTACAGAAAGCAGTTGAATTCGGTTTCCTTGATTGATTTTATGAATAGATGCGTAAAAAAATTTATCGCGAATAGAAAATAAATTTTAGCGATATCATGTTAAAAATGTAAGAAACTTTCACAAATTAAGAAGAAATATTTGAAAGATTTAACTCATTCAACGCTCCTGACGATATATCTTGTCTTTCAGATACTTCTAATTACAGGTTTCTGTGTGCTAAAATTTGTCTGTTATGACAGTTTAGATAGGTTGAACTTTCTAATAAATAACTGAAGAATTTTTTGAGGTATAAAAAAGTCAACAACCGGAAGATTTGATATTTGTCTTTTCATGGAGTTTGTATCGAATTCATCCTTAGCGATAAATGTGTTAAGCAACAATGACTACTTATAACTTTAATTTAAATAGAATGCTGAATTTTTTCGAATAAAAAAAAACAAAGGCAAGAAAATTAGGAAAATAACAATACAAGTTTTTTAACAGATTTAAACCTAGCAGAATAGAAAAAACTTTGGAAGAAACAAACCATATTTAGTTGATTGTAAAGCTCAAAAGATAAATCACTGTTAAGTACTCCAAAGCGCTTAAAAGTGATTCTTTGATTCTTTAAGTAATCGATTTATCATCATCTTAATTGCGGTTTCTAATTAGTCATTCCTTTATTATATTATAAAAATTATCAGTACTTATAAAGGATTCTTTATCATTTGGCCATTTTATTTTCAAAATGAATAAGTAAGTAATAAGTTAAGTATTTAATTCAAAATTATTTTTTGCCATACTTAATAACCAAACTTTTAAAATGTTTTTACATTAGATAAAATACACTTAATTCTGGCGGAAATTCAAGTTAATCCAATGGAATTTTCTTCCAAAATACTTTTCTTTTTTCATTAAAAAATTCTTTAAAGTGATCTTTAAATTATTGGAATTTCTAAATCTTTGAACTGAAGACATGATACAATTTAATTTTAACATTTTTTTTTTGTGTGTGTGTGAGTGGAAAAAAATTTTTGTTTTCGGAAAAAAAAGGAATCAATGTTAAAAGGTTTTATTTTCCCGGTAAAGAATTTCTAAATCAGATACAGTCTTCTTATATTTCAATATATTCAAAAGCTTTTTCATTACATTTCTAAAAACAATTTCATCTCTGAGAATATTTTTAAATTTAAAATAAAATAAGTGAAATATAACGGTCATAATATTGGAGAATCAAAACACTCTATTTAATATTGTATCATTATTATTATTCACGATTTTTGTTTTGATTACGTCACATTTTACTTAAGAAATATGTCGCACAATACAGCGTTTGCTATTTTTGTCATACACTTTATTTTAAATATTCACTGAACTCATAAAGTGTATTTTTAAGTTCTAAAATTTTGTAATTTTATATACTTTGCACACAGAAACAAAGTTATAAAACTGAATTGAGGAATTCAACATAAAAGGAAAAAAAATTATGACCTTTTTATTCAATATTTTTAAAAAGGTAAAAATGAAAAAATTCATAAGATCTTGTGATAAAAACCTCTTACATTTAATGTACGATAGTAAGAGTATTTCTTCGTCAAAAAGAAAATTATATAATATTAATTGAGCATTTGTATATTTTTCTAGAAATTCAATGGTTTCTAGATTTTCAATGGTTTAAGTAGGCCTAATTCATTTTATTTCAGACGGAAGAGAATATTATGTTTTTTTATTCGTATAGTAGATTTTTATTTTTTAATTCGAAATTTCATAATCACTGGATGTCTTATTTTAATGCAAAATGCTATGCAATAAGAAACTTCTGTGTCTGATCAGGAAAAAAAAAACAAATAATATTATGACATATCGTTTTTGTAAAATTTTTTACAGTTGTTTTCATTAATGATAGAAAATAACTAATGAAAAATAATGTAACATTTCAGTAATTTCCAGAAAAAGATAAGAAGAGGCTTAAACATTGCGAAATCTACATGCCTCGGGCTGTGAACAGCTAATAAATTTCCTGTTGCTTCCTTCATGAAAATAGGCAATTAGAATAAGAAACTGTAAATCAAATTGTGTAATAAGTACTTAAATATGATAAGAATCTTAAATTTTTAAAAAATACTATGGGGAGCACATATATTCTTTTCTTATTCATACATCAAGTATTCAGTTTTGGTATTAATACATATAAATGTGGTAAATTCCAATGTTAAATTGTTTAAATTGTGCTTTATTCATCTCATTTCTTCTGCTTTTGAGTAAAAGAATCTATCTGTGAAATATCATAAAAATTACTGATGAACTTTTTGGGTTCCTAGGTTGCTGTGAGAAGCGATTCTGTGTTGTTTCACATGAAATAGATCAATTTTTTAAAAAGACTATGATGTTATATAAGAAACAAACAAACGAAAAGCTGTTAAATTAACTGTCTAAGAATGAAATGAAACAAACGAACTTATTAAAAATAATGCTTGGAAACAACAAATAAGCTTATAATGACAAAAATTAGAATACGCACTATAAAGTCTTCTCAAAATCCTAAATCTTTGACATTGCTTTAAAATTATTCGGTATTTCCCCATTATTTACGTGAGAAGTCGCAGTAATTTCCTTTGATGATATGGAACTCAATCAATCAAATCCTTTTCATAGAAATAAATAAAATATCCGATATGCTACTGAAAAAGAGAGACAAATTTCTTTTTCCGAAATAACGATGCCGATAAATGAGCAAATAACGAAACGAAGTGCATTTGATGAAAATATCAACTATCATTTTGAGCGAATTTATAAAGTAGCAATACGGAATGAGACACCAACTTATTAAAAGTTAATATTTGTTTTGCATCGACGAGTAAACTTAAAAATGCTATAAAATAAAACTAAAATGCATACTGTAACGCATATTTTACATTCCTAAATCTTTAACATTACTTTAAAACTGTTGAGTGATTCCCCATTATTAGAGTGAGACGCCACTTTGATTTTCTTTGATGAAATGAGACTCGTTTAATCAGCCAAGTCCTTTTAATAGGAATAAACAGACCATCCGCGAAGCTACCGAAGACGAGAAATAAATTTGTTTTTCCGAAACTGAGTGAGTGATGCCGACAATCGGGCAGATAGTGGAGCGAGGCACAATTGATGAAAACATCTACGATCATTTTGAGTGAATTATTAAGGTGGGCTCAGCAGTCTACGAACAGCTCATTCCGCATGAAGACAACGTCTATCCTGTTTATTGATGCTTGTCAAAGGAGATGGGAGGTGGTAAGGATAAAGCCGTTTCCTATTCTTCAGGAGCATCTCTAGGGAATACTTCTTTTAGAAGATTGCGTTTATTGAGTCTCTAACGCACCGAATTCTTCCATACAAATGCTACATTGGGAAGGTTTCAGATGGGAAATAGATCGCATTCTGTTTTACCTTTAGGTATCACGCTGATGTTGGTGCGTTAAATGAAATTTGTTTTTATATATTCTTTGAGCATTTTTTTTTAAATGCTGGCAGTATCTTTCTAACGCGTGTAAGGATAATTCAAACAATCACCTTTAAGCTGAATTGTATTTTTACAAAAATTAACCCTTTGCAGTCGGAAAAGTAATTAGATGCATAATTATTTACTTAATACATGGATCTGGTTATTACACCAAAAAGTAAATACATGCAAATGCTTTAGTTTGAATTTCCCTGAAAAAGGAATAGCCAGAACATTCATTTTAACATTCTGTAAGTATTTTTAACAATTCAATAAATAAATGAATAAATATCAAAATGATGTTCTGTCTGGAATGGCGGCTGAGGGAAGACATTCGACTGCAAAGGGTTAATATCTTATTCAATCATGCATTAATGACCATTGAAAATGAGAAAAATGAGACTAATTTCAGTTACATTTGTTCTGATTTCTTTTTAAAAAATCTCTTCATATACACAAAAAGTGCATTGGATATTTTAAAAGATCCAGAGGAAAAAAAAAACATTGTCCAATTTCTCGTTCTCATATTCTAGGGTAAGAGAAGACTTCTGATTCTGAGGGCTCAAAGTTCAAATACCTTTTAAAATCCATCGTATATTTATGTCTATTTATTAAATATAATGTCAAGAATCAAAGGTAATAATTCTGAGTGGAAGTTAGGCAAGTGGCTTGCTGACTCATATTTTTTTCCCATCATCAGATAACGGTTTAAAATTAAGATACTCACAGCAAACCATCATATTAAATTTTATTTGTTTAAATTGATTATTTTTTGTATTTGTGAAATCACCTCTTCTATGTAAATCTTATAGATTATAGTAATAGTAAATCCTATAGATTATAAAGTAAAGTAATTCCTATAGTTATAGTGTAAAGTAAATCGTATAGATAGGAGGGTTGGATTTATTATTGGGTGGGTCTGTTATTTTATTTTGTTTATTTATTTTCAAATTAGAATGCTTTAGTATTTTTGCTTGCCTTTTGGTAACATGTTTTGGCCACTGTCCTTCACAAAGAATTTTTTAAAAATAATTTTCGTTTATTCTGATTTTTTCCATGTTTGAGAACTCCACAATATATATATTTGTCCCTTAAGTTTTTTTTATTAGCGTTTCTTGCAAGAAAATCCTATTTTCAAAAGGTCTTATTATTTTCAGATAGAAACCAGGTTGAAATATGAAAGTTTCTACTTTTTGAGTCAATAAAAGGAAGGAACATGTTTTGGTTGGATTTGTTTGGTATCTTTATTTGTTCGTTTTCAATATAGGGAGTATTTTGGAAAAATACCTCCACTATTATACATATTACGAGCTCTATACTGTTCACTTTTAATTACTTATAGATACATGCGTTATTTTATTTTTAACAATCTGAACGCATACAAAGTATCCTAACAAAACTGTTGCAGGAAGACCCTTTAAATTTCAAGAATAAATTCAACTTTTTGAAAAATTTGAAGCATCAAATTCTATTGAATATTTTTGTTGAATTTTTCAGTAGCTAGATAGAAACTCAAAATATTCTCTGATATTTTCGTAGAATAATATCAATGAAAACCTTGTGGAGTTCTTATATTTTTTCTTATTTCTGTGTAAGTGTTTCCTACGCAAATTTCTGAGTCCCCCCCCTCCTCCCGTAAAGTGACAGCTGAAACGGAAAACCTTGCCATTTTAAGTCAGGTACAATGCATAAAAGATTGCATTAATTTTTATGCAACTTTTGTTACCGAGAATCGGTATTAAAACCTTTTCCATAGACAAATTCTCAGTGGATGAACACAAAAAAAGTTTCAAGTCAGAAATAACTTTTGTCTGTAAAACCTAACAATTAACCAACCTTTAAAAACTCAGGTATATAAAGTAAATTTTCTATTAAAATTTGCAATATCTGTTTATTAAAATAAATATAATGGCTACATATTCTTCTTAAGCACATTTTAAGTTTTCTTTGCGCAATCCAATTTTCCATTATTTTTATCGATACTTCCCTTTTTAGAAAAATATAGTCATGGATTAAAATTAACGCTTAGTACAATTTTTGAATAGTGAGTTTAGCATTTTCTCATCATTCGAAATGATAAGTGATACATTTTCCTGATAATGGTATGAATTAGATGCAACTACGCATTTCAGTGAGAGCCTTCAACAAATTAAAAAATATAAGGAATTTTTCTTTCCATTTTCAACTCTGCTGCAATAAAAAATAACTACACGTGATTCGCGTATGCTGAGCCTTTTTTAATCACATCATAGAGTTTCAGATGGTATATGTATTGCTGCCAGTGATCGGTTTAGAAAATATTTTATTCATTGAATCAGTTTAATTTGGTTGGAAAATCGTCCCTTTATTCAAGTTATTCGAGGTTATGTTGGTAAGGACTTGTAGGTTTTGAGACATGGTCAAATGATGTGGAAGACATCACAGTTGGCACTCTGTCTCCAAACTTCCACATAACAAGTAATATAAAACAAAATGTTTGAGTCGTTTTCTACGCAGGTGAACAAAGAAAATATTTATTTTAGTTAATTTGTTTTAAATTATTACTATTAATATAAATATGTATGTAACATATGACAGAATCACATTATTAAGTGGAAAAAAAATTCCAGCGATCTACACGCTTCACCAATGACGGTATATATCGCTAAATTTATATTCTGCAAAATATCTTATATAAAAGAAATTTTTTACAACCATATAAAACGAAAATTAACCAATTTATCAAAACTTTTTCGCAAGAATTGAATTCAAGTTGTTCTCTAATGACACTTAGTATTCCTATTACATCTATTGTTTTTAATTATTTACTTTATTATCGTAAAAATTTCGTTTATGTGGGTTTATGTTCAATTTAATGATTGAATGAAAATTAGTGACAATCTTTAGAACAAGTAATATAAAAAAAATCAATTCAATTCCTACTTAAGTAAATAAAGTAAATTTTTATTTTAGTTAGTTTTTATAAAATAATTATTAAAAATTATTAAGTATCAAAAAATTATGGATTTTCACAAAAATTGAACTCGCATTCTTTACCTCCACGTGAAAAATATGATATCCTTGCATTTTACCGATTGAGCTACTGCCTGTTAATTTCAAATTTCATTACAAACTGCTAAAACTCTATTTAAAGTATTAAAAATTAATTATATTTAATTAATAAATTAATATTTGAAAAAACTGTATTAACATCAAGTGTCATCCACTACAAGTATTAAAAATGTATTTGAACTTGAGTGGGTGAATAAAAAGTATTTTTATTAGCGATTAAAAATTTGAATCTGATATATAAATAAATATGTATAGGGAGAGTTTGAACTATCACATCATAGAGTTTCAGATGGTATATGTGTTGCTGCCAGTGATCGGTTTAGAAAATATTTTATTCATTGAATCAGTTTAATTTGGTTGGAAAATCGTCCCTTTAATCAAGTTATTCGAGGTTATGTTGGTAAGGACTTGTAGGTTTTGAGACATGGTCAAATGATGTGGAAGACATCACAGACAAATGGGAGAATGCTTCATATGATGGGTTTCAAATTCAAAGTGGACTTTTTAGAGGATTGAAATTGGGTCCTAAGCCTGAATGTATTTTAGAACAGAATTCATATTCACACTACCAATCCGCATTTTTAAAAATATTAAAATCAGGTCTTGAGCCAGCGACTCTACAGTCTAATAACGAAAAATTTTGCCAAGCGGCTACAATGGAACTTCATCATGTGGGAATTCATGTGAGAAACGAAGAAACTATTGATTGAATATCAAGACTTAAAGTACGATAATTCTGTCAAAACTTTAAAAAAAAATTTGTAATAAAGAGTTTGAATAAAGTTTTTAATGCTTTTCATTGCATCATCTAACATACAATACATAGTGAAAGAATACAGGATATTATGTTCAGAAAAGTTCAACTACAAAACAAATAATTAAAAAGTACTTTGCTATACGAAACTCCTTCAATTAGAAGCTTTTCATTCAGCTCTTTGATACATTTCTTTGTCTTTTAGTGTTAAATGGCGAAGAAAAACGGACCACGCATTGAAAATCAATCCCTAGAGAGGAGTGGTTTGAAGAGACTAGAGCTTAAGTAATTTAGTGTTTGGAGGGCAGGGTTGAACAAGAAAAAGATCGGCTATTTTGTTGATTGCCTTTTCTAATGGGTTAGTCAATCCTATGCTTAAGTGATTATTCTTAAGAAGAGATGCCAATAAAAACGAAGCTTATAATGAAATCATCAGTAAGCGCTTTCTTTGTCTCTAATTTTCTCAACAAAAGAGGCTTTTTGATTCTCTGATATAAAATTTGATTTGTATTCAAACGATTATAAATATTATGATTTATATTTAAGTGTTGCGCTTGGGTTTAATTATGTTAATTATTTAATTAGTTAATGCGCTTATTAAGTGTTGCGCTTGGTAATTTTGGCAACAATATTTTACAAAGTTATCAATAAGAATTAAATTTAAAAGATATTTTTCTTCTTGATATCTCGCAGTTAATCTTTATATAATTTTCTATTTGTCCTGGAAAAATTATTTTTTTAAATAAATTACTTTAAAATAACATGGTTAAATGTTAATCTGTACTAACGATAAAGGAGAATATGTATGTTGGTAAGCTACAATCCATATTGTTTGATTAAGAGTTATCGAATTTGATAGAAATATGGTTTGGAAGGTGAAAATGTGCTCCTCGTACAATTTTTTTAAAATTGTGATTAAAATTGGAAATAATCAAAGATTAACTAAGATTTTGCGTCATAAAAACTTAAGAAAATATTACTATATAAAATTGACTTTTAAATTGTATTAATATTGTGTAAATTTTGACAGTTTAATTATTATTATTATTATTATTACATAAACTTCAAAAGCATATTTCATTGGCTCATCAAATACTTAATAACGCATTTTTTTTTGCTATTGTTGAAAGCTAAGGGAAGATAATGCTTATTATCCGCATGGTCTATATGATGAATAAAGAGTGAAATTAAAGACAACATATAATTAGAATGTTCGAGAACTGCATTTTTAATGGAGCTTTTATGTCATGGGACTTGTCTGCTACATGAAGCTTCATTTATACAAGAAATAGAACCAGTGCAAGAGTATTAAAATAACCCAACTGTAATGCTTATCCTTTTTGATACTTAAAAAGACAATACTTGTTTATTTTTACTCCTCCAGGTTTACATGGCGATACTCAGATTGCGCCAAAAAATAAGAAATAAAAACAATACTGGGAGATTTTCAGATTATATCAGAAATCACCAAGCTCGATTATGCATAAGATGTAAAGATTTCGACAAGATGGTTGCACTTCCAAGTTTGGCGATTTTCAGATTATGCCAAGATGGACAACATCCAGTTGATAATCAATTAATTGGCGATGATTTGCTTTTTTACTTTTATTTTTTGGCTCTACGATTTATCAAAAAGGAAATTAATATAAAACAACCGAAAATACTTTTTTAGCAAATCATGAACACCAAAAATATGCATAAAGATTCAATGGAAAATAGACAAAATAAATATCCCAGGTGGAAAAGTTGACAGCCGAAAGTGACCAGCCCTAAATATAAGAAGCATTAAAATGAAATTTGCAAAGCCTTTTCTTTTTTTAATACTTTTTCTCTCGATTTTCTGATTGAATTCAATAAAATATCACTTCAGTCGATTGGCAGGAAATATTACTAGAAATTGTCATGTTTAAAGGCTAGTCAAGAGTAAAGATATCAATAAGAATTTAATGAAATCTTTGGTGAATTTCTTCCTTTTGATTTTCTCTTCACAACTTTTCTGTTTATTACACATGCAGTTTAATAATAATAAAAATGGCATTTCAATAAATACAGCTGAATTTATCAACGAAAATTTAAGCAACTTCCCGATTTTAAAACGATCCTCTTGTTCCAAAATTGGAGATTAATATATTTTCCTCCCCTGTTACCGAAACAAAACATTTTCTGAAATTATAAAAAGAGTCCTTCAATAAAATGATAGCCTTAAGTATTTCCATTTCTGGAATTTATTGTATTCCATTTCTGGAATTTATTATATTTTCTGGAATTTATTGTATATTATACAATATTTAATAGTTAAAAAAACTTTTTTAAAAAAAATTATTTTTCATTCGCAAATAAATTCCCCATCATTTCAGGTAGAAACATTGCCATTGAAATTTTCTTTTCAGTCTCTCATTTTTGAACAGAGGTGGAAAAAAAAAAAAAGAAAGAAATGAAAATACAATCAGTAAAATTTGCAAGCTTTCAAATGCTTAAAACTTAAGGACAAAAACTACAGACAATATTATTCACTGTTATTATTTCACTATATTATGTATCATGGTTCTAACTTTTCTAGCTTTAATAATCAATGTGGTGAAAGAATTCGCTGGTTCTTTTCTAGTCCTCATGTGTTTTTTTTTTGAATAATTATATTATTACAATATTTAAACAAACTATTCTGTCACATGCAATTTCAAAACATTTTGTCAGAATGAGAAAAGGAATTTAAAATTGTGTTAAATAAAAATGTCATATTTTATTTTGAATGCCTTTTCGTTTAAAAATGAATACCGAATTTCAACTGGCTCATGTCTTAAACTAATAAAGATATTAAGTAATTAATGCTTACTAAATTTGAGAGAGATGACTAAACATAGTTCCCTTTTACTCGCTTCTGGTTCTTTGTGATTATAGTTCTTTATCCATACCGACCAGATTTCACACTCTGCAGTTTAACCTTCGTTTCTTTCAAATTTTTATTAGACAAAAAGAAACTAAAACGAGAAGAAGAAAGAATTGCCTTCATAATATCGTTTTTAGTAGGGCTCATGATTTACTAATTTAAACAGAAAAAGTTATGATACGTAATATTATGCAAAAAATCTGTTCTTTTTTTAATTTTTAATTTTAATTTTATTTAAATCTAAGTTTGTTTTTTAATCATGTAAGTTTTCCTATCTTATACAGCTATTCAATATTTTAAATATTTCTATTATAAACATTATCTTCTATAAACAACATTTTAGAATGTTTTATTCTTTTTATTGTATTTTATAATACCCATATATTGCTACAATAACTTCTTCCTTTAAAATTTTTTCAAATAACTTTTAAAATTTCTTCATACTTTCTACTCACAGATATTTTAGTAAAAAAACTCATTTCAGTCCTTTTTACTTCCTATCATATTCAAGCCAAACTGATCTGAAGAGCCTTGATTTCTTAATCTGAGAACATTAAATGGCGAAGTTTGGACAAAACATGACTTTTGCGCCACTAATCCTCAAAAAATTAACTTCAGAGCAAAACTTGCGATTTAAACGACTATCATTCTATTTGCCACAGGCTTGCACTTTTTAATGAAATTATTTATACGAACTAAAACATCTTGTTGAATAATTATATTTTAAATGGTATGAAATTTTTAAAATTATGAGACTTTCAAAATATATTTTAGGGGTGAGCGTAGATGTAATTTCAATAAATTATTTTCCAAGCTAAAACCATTTTCTACAAAGTTTTTTGCTCGCCATCCATGAATATGTTTCATGATAAGTTTTAAAAATATCTGTTGCGGTAATTTCATTTTTTCGTATAAATTTTTTAGTCATTCCTTACTAATTTATATTTTTTAATTTCATCTCTTTTTACATGTTTCTGTATCTTCTTTACTAATTTATGTAATTTTTTTCCTTATTTAATTTTTTTTCTTTTTATCCTCTAGCCCTTAATATGCATAAATTATTTTCCAAATTAAAACAATTTCTACTAAGTCTTTTATTTAACACTTTTTACTATATTTCATTATAAATTTCAAAAATAATTACTATTGGCATTTAAAATTTTCTTAATTATTTTTATGGGTTCTTTATAAATTAGTATACCTCCATAATTAATTTTTTTGTAATCCTCAGAATACATCGTTTAGCTTAAAAAATTAAAATTCTTTAATTAAACCACTTTTATTTATTTATTTTATCAGATGTAAATTTATCGAATATTGGCAATAAAGACGTAGATATTATCTTCTTCTTTTAATATTCATTAGCGAATGGCACATAGAAAAAAATTACATCGTTTAAAAGAGAATGAAGGGTTTTTTCCCCAAAAAACTTTTGTTTAATATTATCTTGTTTCTTAATAAACGCCTTTTTAAAACTATATGAAAGTTGTTTAAAATAACCTTGGTTATTTCGAACCAAGTTTAGCAGAGTTGTATAAAAAAATATTTATATAAAAAATAGCCAAATTTAATTGCTTTTCAAGAAGAATAAAAATCATTTTATTCAATCCGTTATTTTCAATAGGCTTTTCAGCTATTATATATTTCTTTCGAATATTTCGTTCTCCTTTATTGAAAATAATCGAAATACATAGTAATGTAAATCGAATGATAAATGTATAGTAGCAAAATTCCAAAGGAAGGCGAAAATGGATTTTGCTTTCTATCATTAGATGTTCCAATCATTGGTTAACAATAATGCTGTTAATAATAACTCTTATTTCCCGAGTTATATTTTCCTACTGAATGATAAAGATTAATTCTTTTACTATGATATCTGCGCTTTATTAATAAGTGTACAATAGTTATACTTCAATTTCTTAAAATTCCACACTTTTAGGAATATATTTAGATTGAAAAATCCACATTTGCTGTTCTTTAAAGAATTTTTTATATATTTTGAATCGTTATCACTTCAGAAGTAAAACAGTTCATTAATGAAATGAGAGTTTTCAATTTTCCAAATTAAAATTTATCAATTATTTATAATTTGTCTTCAGCTAGTTCGGATACAATATCATATTATAATAAGCTCACAAATCATGGGAAATATAGGGTAAAGGTTTATCAATATGTTGGCTTAAAGAAAGAATACTTTAATGTATTCCGAATGCATACAAAATGACTTTATCAATTCACCTGTTTACTTTAGAATTTAATTTGTATTCTATGCAGGAAAAATTATTTATTAAATATTTCAGAAACGAGGTACTTTTCACTCCGTTAAAATTTCAAACTTTGTTATAAACATTCATAAATGTTTTACAATTTGTTCCTTGAAAGTTATTTTCTTCAAACAGAAAACGATGTCAGAAACTATTTATGTTATGTTTACAGAAATAGCCTAATTTTAATATCAATTCATAAACCCAAATGAAACTATCATACTTGAAATAAATGAAAAGAAAATTATATTTGGAATTCAGTTATAAGAAGCAAAAAGGCGTTCAGTTGTTGGCGTGATAAAACAGTTGTTGTGAAACAACAAGATGAAGATTCATGAAATTTATAAACATTGTATTGTGATTATTCCGATAACTTATTATAATATTTTGAATTTCAGTAGAAATAGTATTTTTTAGCGGTTAATATAAAATTACAGTTTTTCGCTGAGTTATTTTGCTTCAGATAAGTAATGCATAATATTTTTTTAGAAAATGAATGTGATATTAAATAACAAGTTTTTCATGAAATTTTCAAAAAAAAAAAATGTTTTATTCAGTGAAAATTTATTGAAAAGGTGCTACTGAAATGCATAAAGTTTAACCTTAAGGCACTCTTAATTTTGTATTACCTCGTATAAAGGGTTTATGAAATTTAAAATAAGAAAAAATTTTTAAATATCATTTTCAATTTCACACCAAGAAGCTCACTAGGAACTTTTTTGTTGTTGTTGTTATTATTATTATCAAAAGATATCTTTTCTTTTATTAAGAATTAAAAAAAATAATCGTAAGGCAATTTTGCGTTTAAGATGTAAGTAAAGGATTATGATTTTCTTTTTAATCAACCAGTACCAGATTATCAAAATTACTCTACAACTTAGAAAATATGAAATAATTGTTGCTTTTTTATCAATCTGTTAATTTCTTCCGTCTTATTCTTATTTTACGATTAAAATTTGTAGAAATTAGATTGGCCATATGTACTTTTGTTTAGTTTAGTTATATTGACGTGCCATCTAGATGTAACATTAGGGCTAATTTAGGAGAAACACCGCAATCTGGTCAGATGACAAGGATGACACCTGAGTCAGGACCGCTCTTCACATTTCAGCATCATAACAAAGGAACATTTCTGTTCTGTGGACTAGAGTAAAATATTTCATAATAAATGCCATCTATCAATTTTTCTGACAGATAGTTTGGAATAGAATTTCTTGGACACATGTGTGGTTCAACCGATACTCTGAATCATGGATTTTGTTTATTCATAAATTCAATTTAACAAATTTCTCAAAATTCATAAGTGGAATCTGCTCAAAGTTTGCATATTATCTGTCATGCTAAAAATAAGTAAAATAAAAAAAAAAATCCACGGCGTATTTGAAACATGTTTGTTGATTTTAAGATTGAATAACAGAGGACAACTGAATTGGGAACGAAAAAATTCATAAGCATTGTATCAAAACTTATCCTCTTTCAGCAAATTTTTGAATTATTTATCTATGTAGATAATTCTAATTATTTTCAGCATATTATAAAAGTATCAACAAGCTCATTCATAAGAAATATTGAACGTTGGTTTTCAAATTTAAAACAAGTCGTGGTTTGGGTTCTTAGGTAATAGAGTACATGCCCATATTATATTACCCAAGTATATTTTGCTGTGGTGAAACAAAATAAAAATAAGTGAGAGGTTTATTAACATTTCAAATGAAAATACTCCTCTATTTCTTTTAACATCCCCATCCATTCACGAAAAAAAGGGTGTTTCTGTATGACCGAGAGTTTTACCCGAAAGCACCTTTAATTTCGTTTTACTTGATAAAAAAATGGCAGATGAAGTTTAAAATTTGGGAGCATTTTAAACTTTCATCCTCAACCTCACATCCAATAAAGTCGAAATGGATTGAATGTGCTTAGGGGATTGGGAGAACCGGCCCTAGGGATCGCGAGGAGGGGTTCGCTTCCCATTGTGCAGTGGGCGCGGCAACATTTAATGCCTTTTTTACTTCAGACTTTATCTCTCGCTACCCTGTACGAGGCCATGCATTTTTTAAGCATTATCTGATTTTTCAAGTTAATCTTCCAACTGCTCTTTAAAGTACAAAATTGCTTTTAATGGTTACATTGTTCAATTAATAGGTTTTACATTATTAAAAGCACGAGACCTTGTAGAAGAAACAGTCTGAGTTTTCTCTAAAACTGACATCAAACAGTTATAGAGAAAGAATATTTTTTCTCTTGAGAAGAGCTGTTTTCAAGAGGAAAAAAAAAGATTTATATATAAAAAAGTGTAAAACCTGCACAAATAATAGATTTCGTAAAAATGCTTATTGATAAAGTCTTCGATTTCTTTCATTTGAGTTCCTTTTGTCTAATTAAATGTTTCTTAATATTTATAAGTAGATTCGTAGCGTTTAACATACTCAAAATGTATAAGTTTAGAAATAATATTTTAATGTTTGTGTCATTAAATATGCTTCTCTATTTTTATAAAACACAATTTTGCTGGCATTATTAGAATCAATAAAATTTTCCCCTTTTTATGCTCTGTCTACCGTTTTTTTTTTTTTTTTTTTTTCTTTTTTTTTTCAAACAACATTAGATGGGCATCCCAAGAAGAATAATTTTTACATTTAATTTTTTAAAAAACGTTCCTTTAATAATGAGAATTTCATTTTTATACAATTTTACAATACCCTGAAAATTTTAAAAATATATGGAAATGTTTTATAGAATTTTACCAACAGTTTGAAGTTCCTATGAACATTTTGGTCGTTGTTTTTCTTATGAAAGAGTTGGATAGTTAATGAACTTAACAGTCAATCAAAATTATCCCTGTTTATACGGCTTACTTGTTAATGGGGTGACTGACTGCAGTTAAAACTATCAAAAAATCCGTGAGAATTTAAGTTGCCACTTTATATGTAGGCCGGAATCATCGATCAATAATGTTATACGCGTATCTATACTTCTCAGAGAATTAAACTGTTTACATTTTAAATACAGAATCAAAGCACGCACACACACAAAATCAATCATTCTTGCTAATTCTACTCAAATGTATAAATCGATTTTAAATATTTTAGCATTGCATTAATGATTATTTAATTAGACTTAAATATCCATGTGCTCTCTTTTGTGAATATGTGTTGTCATTGATTTGAGATCTTGTTCAATATTATTAAATGTTAGATGTGGTTCGGAGTGTATAATTGGCCTCAAGTTTAAGAAACTCGAAATGAAACGGCCTTTTTTTTAAAAAAAAAAATACATGACAAATTAAGTTATTCCAAAAACTCTTCAAATACATAAACAGCAAATCACAAATAAATACATGTTTCAGAAAATTAGTATTTAATTAATGGAAGCACCAGTTCGAATATTTAACATTAAATATCATGATATCAAACACAAACACACAATAGCAGCCAAGTTAAAAGGAAAACAAGGGAAACAAAATTAAATCAAATAGAAAAAGAACTCGTTGTTTAAAAGAATCTTATTAATGGTTTTCCTTTTGACTTGGCTTTTATTGCTAATTTATTTAGATTAATCTGTATTTTAGTAGTAGCTGCATTGGAGCTCACTAAATAAAATGATTATATGAATTTTTTGATTGAATGATTTTTTAAAATTTTGTTCGAATCCGAAATAATTTCTAGTTTCGATTGCAATTTTTAGTTTAGTTTCGCTTCCGTAATAAGTTTCGTTTCCTAAATTATTTTAATTTAGATTGGTTTCATAAATAGGTTTTATTTCATTATGCTTTTATTTTTGTTTACTTTTTGTAGTTTCATTCCGAAATAAGTTTTAGTTACGATTCCAACATAATTTAGTCTCGTTTCCAAAATAATTTTTAGTTTCATTTCCGAGATAATTAAAATTTTGATGATTTCTGAAAATTGGTTTTAATTGCTATATATATATATATAAGTATATATAATATATATTTATAAGTTTCAGTTTATCAGTAGAAATATTTTTGAAGTTTAAATAATCATTTGTATATTTATCAAACATGCTCTTTTTGTAAATCTTCAATATAAAAAAATGTATCAAAATAGTTATTTATTCATTTGTAGTTTCCAAAGCATTTTATTAAAAATGTTATAAAAAGATTTTTTCAGCAGATACTAAAGTTCTTTCGATTTTAAAATAATAAACCTAAATCAGCTCAAAGTATCTTTATCATCAATAATAAGTTAAATGTTAGTTTTATAATTGCATAACTTTACAATTAGAAGATGCGTTTATTATTATAAAAGCATAAATAGAGTGGTTAAAAATTTGCGAAATTATATTTTAAAACGCTACCTCGGGCAACACCTAGCCCGCGACCTACCATACACATGAGCATATACTTTCACTTTCCATCCATCCTCATATTATGCTTTCAGAATACCCCTCTTCCCCCTTCAAATAAATTCAGCGCCCATAGCTAACAATGAACTTATTTTTCTCTTGCTGCAGTAAAAGCTGAAATTTTATCTAAAAGAATCTCTTTCGTCTACTTTTCGCATAAATTGATGCAAATTAGATTATAAATATTTCTACTGGAAGTGCGAAAAGGTCCAAAGAGATCAGTATTAATTACGTAAAACCGTCATGACTGTATTTCACATTCAACAGTTTTTTTTCTGTATATTGGTTGGTTGTAGCAAAAATTAGTATTAAAAATCAAACCCAAACGTATGCTAAATCTGTCTTTTGTAGTTTTGATGATTATAAAACTTTTTTTCCCTTCTCACTTCTTGCTATCTGCAGACTTAGAAACCATAAGCATAGATTAGTACATAAGTCAATAAACTACCGAGTTAGAGAGGAATTCGGATATATTTGAAGGATACTAAAAGGAAAAGGTGAAAACTGTACATTTCATCATCAATAATGGTGATATCTTTAAAAAATGACTTTTGGCATTTATTAAAATAAAAACTAGATGGTTTATATTCTGACTGTTATTTTTGATTTTTCAGTAATTATATAATATTTTTTTTTATTTATTAATTACATCAAAATTTAAGGTTCGTAAAATTCATAAACAAATATTTTGGTCCTATTTCTCATACTTAGTAAAATATTTTTATTGTAAGCTGGCCTATAATTATAAGGAAGATTTTGATTCCTTGTAGGAGGTTTAAATAAAAAGATATCTAATTTTTTATCCACATCAGTGAAGTCAAAGATGGGTGCACCAAAATATTTAAAAACAAACGATGGTAAAAAATTCATTATGAAAACTCCGCTATTGTTATGAGCCGTGGAAAAAATCTCCCTCCCCCCATTTTAGCTGTATTCGTTATATGAGTCTTAAAGCCTTATCGATGGAGTCTTTCTCAGGATTTCTGCAAGACTCCCTCCTTTTCTTCTTAAAATTTCACAATAGAAGTATTTCTCTCGGTAAATAAGTATTGAAATCTGAGTAAAAACTTTTGAGAAAGGAGTTCGCTGTTCTGATTTAAGATCATTTCTTGATATCGCTGCGACAAAAATAACGATACTATTGATATATCGGAAATACTGATGTAATGCTACTGAAGTATTCTATATTTCAAAATCTTATTGGATCCTTATATTTGAACGTGAACTGACTTTATAAGTGATGGCTGAAATCGTAACGAAGTTCGAATGACAAATTTTAACTACATTTAAGACGGTTTTTCAGCATATTTATTAAACTGGAAATAAACAATTGAGTAAGAAATTAAATTCATTATTTTGAATAAGAAATATTTTGACAAATTCTTGTATGCTTATATATTAGATAACGTTCAAAAAAATATTTTAATTGTGTTTTTATTAGGCCTGGCAAATTTCAGGAATTGTTTAATTTTACAATCTGTAAATATTAATTCGTGTCAGAATGAAATGTTTAGTGGGCAGAAAATAAAAATTCACTTGTCAGTAATTTTTTCTCTCTTTTACTATAACAGTTCAAGTAGGGTGTTTTAATATTTCTTTTTACTTATTAACTGGTTTTTGGGTAGAAAAATCTAAAAAACCAGTACGAGGGGAATTTTTTTTTTCTGCGCCAAAAAAATTTGGGAAATAAATAAATAAAAAGTCGGTTCCTTAAAGTTATATCAAAGTCAATTCAATTAAAATATTTTCTTAGAAAACGTTTATAAAATATATTAAAGTAATATTCTTTATCCTTAACTTTTTTTTACAAATCTAAAAACAAGTAGAAAAATGCTCTATTAGAATTTAAATTACGACATTTTAAGATCCCTCGAATTAAAGCATTTGTTAAACAATTTGATGAAAAATTTATAGCAAAAAAGTATCCTTTATCAACCTTTACCAATCCCTTCAGTTTATTTCCTTTTTCTTGCCACTTTAATTGATTGCTTAAACTGAAAGGAAGTGGCAGTTAAAACTTTTTTCATACTGAATCAATATTTCATGTGTGGATGAATGCAAAAACTTAATAGTTTCTAAAAAGATTTCAAAATCTGGGTTAAATTTATATAAAAGGAATGTCACAGGTCTGAATTATGCTGCTCATTTTATCTCATTAGCATAATCTTTTCATAACTCCTACATATGTTACGTAAAGAAAGTTTTGAATTCGGCGATCAAATAAATTTATCTACTTTTTGTTGAAAAATGTTTGTAGTAATCAAAACCCTTTTAGAACTCAAAGTAAATAAAATTGTACTGAAGGATAATTTGTAACGATATCTTAGAAAAAATCTCCTGAAAAATATCTTAAATATTTGTTGAAAAATACTCATTTTTCTTAGTGTGCGAGATATAAAGTTTGCGTAGATTATAAACAACAACATCAAAAGCCAGTGAAAAGGTTCAAAGTAGTGTCGTTTTTCGTTGAATTTCCTTAACATTAAATAGACACAAAATTCAATTTTTAGGATCGTTAGGATTTCGTTAGGATTCAATTTTTAGGAAATGGATTGAACATTCTCTAAGATATATTAAAATGAATATTTATTCTGTTAATGAAAGGGTGATCATCATCTGAGTCGAAAAATAAAGAAAATCATCAATAACTTCGTTTTATTATTCATCAGAGAAAGGAGTAAATCAAATATCTTGATCAGGAAACTAATCCATAGAAAATATGGAAACATTTCTTTTTCTTCTGGATAGGATTTCTCATAACAATTAATCGAATTTGAACTAAGAATATAATGAAAAAGTCAATTCAGGCTCAATATACTTTGAAATCCTTACAGCATCTTATAGTGAGAGGAAAATAAATATTGTCATGGTACAGTGGAATACAACACAGAATCAAGCAACAAATGGCATTGTGAATTAACTAAGTTCTAACATGATGAATCCAATGACAAAATCTTAGACATATGGATCTGCTTTTCGATTCATTTCATTCTTCAACCATACAATTATTTTGCAACGGGTGTTTATTTAAAATATTTGTTACTATATGTACAAAATCGTTTCTGTTATTATAAGTATTACATAAGCGTTGTTGATTTTTCGTTTTTATAATATAATGTTTCATAAAATCATTTCACATTTTCATGACAAATGTAATTTTCTATGCTAATTAAAGTTATTTTTTATGCTGTGTTGAGTTGTCAGGCATTTTTCTACTATAAGAGACTCGAATGGATTTCAGAACTATAATGGCATTATGCATTTATTTTAAGTGCATCACGTAAGAATGAATCGATTCCATTGTGTAGGAGGCAAATAGGAGTTTCTAAAATGTCTGCAGCTAAATGAGAAATTTTTGACTATTAATATTAACACAATTATTTGATAAGTGACTTAATGGAGAAATTTATTTAAAATTTTTAAATACATATTACTTAAAAATGATAGGGGAACGTTTCACATTTATCCAAGGTTTTTAAATAAATGTTATAAAAATAAAATATCCAGCATTCTTAAAATGAAGTATTAAGTAATCAAGGAAAATAAAACTTTTGAATGAAAAAAAATATTTTCCATATTTTTTTATTTATAAAAAGAAAGAAGAAAAGATAATGGAACAGAAATAAAGTATAGATCTTTTTTAGTATACGGTATATTTATTTTCCAATAAAAATGCTTGAGAATTTCTAAATATGGTATCCCTCAGTAATAGACAAAAAATACTTACTTCTCATTAATGAGAAATACTTATCTGATCTTTGTTATAATATTTCTATTGTTTTAACAAACTAAAATGAAGTAGTTTGTAAACGTAAAAGGAATCTTAGTGTACTAGTTATATGTATAAAAATAATTTATAATTATAATTCTTTTGCAACAAAGGCAGATTGTTTCTTGAAGTAGAGCGACAATCGAAATATTATAAAAATGTAATTAACTTGTTTAATTCGATTGTCTTTAATGCGAACCCGGTTTTATCCTTTGGTACATCACATTCACAGAATTCTTATCGTTTCACTCTTTAAATTACCATTTCCGCAAAATACTGGGCTTGCCTTAGTTTTTCCGTTGGTATAAGAGCTCTTAAAATTGATATTCGCTTATTTCTTAGCATCAAAAGAAACGGCGTTGTTCTCACAGTGGCGTCATGAATGCATTCACTGTCTGCAACCCTAACTTTTCTGTATTAAAGTAACTTCGAGTTAAATTATAAATTTTCCAGTTAACTTTCTGTCATTAGATATTTATTTGTTTCATACTCTCACGTTTTTTCATTGACTTCTCATCCTCGTACTCTAGTCGTAGTAATTTTCTTTCTGTAGAATGAGGTGAAATTGAAAAGAATAAGAGGGATTGTATGAGTTTGAAGAGAATATACCAAAAGACGCCCTTTTTTTCTGATTGCATATTTATCATTTGATCAATAGTAAATTGCAACAATTCATAAAGGGACTAACTGGTAGATTTCAAGAAAGTGTTGCACTTCACTCCTAACCAGTAGAGTAATAAAAATATAATGAAAAAAAAAGGGAGGGGGTTCATTCGCATCGAGGAGACATATTCAAATCATATTCTACGTTACAGTGTATGATATGCTAACACTTTTGTCATTCATCAAATAAAAAATATTCATTTTAAAACACACCACAAAAAATGAATAAAAGAAGGGAGAGTATGTTTATGATATATTATGTAATCTGAATATGTATTAAATCTCCCCCCCCCCCATTTTATTTATTGCCTTACACTTGTGGAAATATGAGAATATGAGATTGGATTGAAAATTTAACAATTTACTCTCAAGACTATGGGGAACCCAAACAAACTGTAAGTCGGATGAAAAGATCATGATCTTTCCTGTTTTCGTATGCGGAACTGTTTACAAATATATTTTTATGCAGGGCATAAATACAAAAGTAAGCAAATAGAAAAGCTTTTATGTTTGAGAATGCATCAAACTTATCGATTTAAGAGCTTTTAGATCCTTTTTAAAGTCTTTTTCATGATATGCAGTTTCTGAAATGTCATTTTCCTTTCCTTTCTAAAAGCATCCAGAAATGTAAAGTGAAAACCTTATAAATCAACTTCATACCATCTCTAGGCCCTTCAAATCCGGGGAACTGCTTTTATATGCAAAAGAGTGAAGCATTTTGTTATTCAAGAGTATCGTCAAAATATATTAAATTTTAATACATTTCTCAATATTTGAAAATGAGCATATAATCACTATAATGTTTTTATTTCATTAATTTAATCGTTAATATATTTTTTTTTTTCCTTTTCATAAGTCTCACTCTTTTGAAGCGGATGCTAAAAGAAATTTTCTGCTTCATATCTTTCGGTTTTCATCAAGATAAGTTTTACTTTGGATATTTTATGAAACGAAAAGCTTATTATTTCAATTTAAACATAAAATATCGGATCGTTTAAAAATGATTAAGTATTCGAAATTGAGATAAGTTTTTTCAAAGAAATGAGTCTTTTTACTTTTCTTTTTACGTAATTATGCGTCTTTTTAAAATATTATACTTCTAAGAAATATAATAAAAATATTTTCAAATATAATAAATACTTTTTAATCTTATTGCTTTTATGCCTGACATAGAAAATTAAAACCATATTTTCCTTATAATTCTGAATTTTCTGTGTTTTTCATTCGACTACTAAAACATGATATATTTAAACTTATATAAAGATGTTTTAAAATAATTTAAAAGCATTATAAAATTTAACTTTATTTTTGCCCTAAGTAGTATCTTAAAAAATTTTTTTTTTTTATTGTAACACTTTAAAAAAAATATATTACTGTTTCAAAACTGCTGGATAGTAATTTTTGATTCGAAATAGAGCTTAGGAATATTTCTTCCATTACTTCATATATTTAAAAAAATTTAATTTTTTAAATCTAAGTCCTTGTGCAAAGAAGTAATATTGAGTCATTAAATCAACATAATCGGATATATTATTTATGAAGCAAAGAAAATAAAAATTAAATAATAATTTAATATTGTTTTTAATAATTTAAATTTTGATAATTATTAAATATTAACAATTATGCAATAATTAAATGGTAATGAAATTCGTATATTTAATTTTATTTGATAATTATTTCAGGTACTCAATAATACATCTCATAAATGGATAATTGTTTTGTGAATTATAGCTTTAATCGTAAATATTATGATTGGGCATACAGTCCTAATAATCTAGGAAATAGACTCATCTTTGTGGTTAATATTCAACAATATTATCATGTAAATATTTCTTCGATAATGAATATGATATCTATTAAGGTTTTTCCATTTCTATTGATCCGATTCTGACTGCTACACTTAATCTTGTATTGAACTAAGGATTTAAGGATTTGTAAGGAATTAAGCGTTAGTTATGATCGTTGTACTGCATGACGTAACTTCATTATGTTCAAAGCATTTCGGCTTTTGTTCAAAATTGCTCTATATTTAAAATGATCAAGACTACATCCCTAAACAAGTTCATTATCGCTTTGATGGGTCAACCTAGTTCAATAAAACAAAGTCATTAAAGTGGATTACTAATTGCTAACCTTATAAGAATTTCTCTTGTATTTTTTTAGTAGAAATTAACCTACTTCTATCTCCTCTTTCGCATTCACAGGTAGATTAATTTTATCTTAACCTTGTCAAGGAACTTTCTTGGGAAAACTGGTTCCAGTATACAGAAATTCAAATGAAACTATCCTCAATCCATTTTAGTTTTGATTATATATAAGCAATATCTTATAAAATATAGTAGTTACTCCAAAAATAACATGCTATGTGAGGTTATCAAGGAAGAATACTGTCCATATGGGAATAATCTGAATTCTTCAATAAACCCCTGCCGTTTACTATGTTCATCTCTTTATTTCTCTGAACTAGATAAGTAGCTATATCCTGGAAAACAAAAGGCATTCGCTTGGATGGACCTAATCGTCTAATTTATTTGTCACATGTGTTTAATCTTAGATATAAAAATGAGAAGATTTCAGGTTGGTGGTTGGTTCTCGCTTCCCGGGTTGATACAGTATGGAGTAAGATTGATACTCTACTCAGATGACGAGTTGTGCCTCTGCGTGAGAGGTAAACGCATGAGGCATGCCATAATAGGGAGCTATCATGTAATGGTCTCAGTGCCCGCTTTAATTTCGTAGCTGTTGGATCTTTCAGATAACTGCCAAACCAAAGACATGGCGAGGGTAACTTCTTGCGGTTTTTTGCAACATTCCTTGTTTTTAATATAAAAACATAAAAGTTATTATCTTTTTTAAGAAGTTGTGTCACTTTTACATAACAAAAGAAGATATACATGATAGCAAAGTGCAAAATGTCATGTGTTCTTTTACAACCGCTTCCCCTCCATAATGCAATATACTTAAAAGATACCCAGATTAAATTGACGCACCTCAATTGGCATCAGTCGGATGACCTTATTACGTTAATTTCTCATACTATAAAGAAACTTTAACTTTCCTTTCGAAAAGAAAAAAAAATTAGAAAGGTAAATTTATTCACAGTATAAATATGCAAGCGTGGATAGTTATTATGCTTTCATATTTATATTATAATCTAGTTTCTAATATAGCTATTATCTTTTTAAATGAGTTCTATCACTTTTACGTTACAAAAGTAGCATGATATCAAAAGTCATATTATCATGTGTTCTTTTACGACATCACATCTTTCTCCGTCCTGCAATATGCGCAAAGAATAGAGAGATCAAATTGATGCACCACATTTACCATGTGTTGAATTAACTACTATAGATTATTTTTTCATATTATAATGAAATATAACTTTTTTCTGAAAAGGAGAAAAAAAAAATTAGGTAATTTTTTTTGCAATATAAATATGGAAGAGTAAAAGCTATTACGTTTGCATATTTATATTGCGAGCTAGTATCTAATACAGCTATTATCCTTTTAAATGAGTTTTATCACTTTTACAAAATAAAAGAAGATGCATATGATATCAAAGTACATGTTATCATGTGTTCTTTTACGACATCCCTTCTTTTTCCGTCCTGCAATATGTGCAAAAGATACCCAGATTAAATAGACACACCATATTTGGCATGTGTTGAATTGACCTCATTAGGTTAATTTTTTATACTGTTATGAAACCTTAACTTTCCTTTCGAAAAGAAAAAAAAATTAGAAAGATAAATTCATCCGCAGTATAAATATGCAAGCGTAAAAGCTATTATCTTTTTAAATGAATTGCTACGTATTACTACTACTCGCATTACTCTAGAAAAGAAAATCGTCGAATAATTGCTTCCAATTCCGACATATCGATTCTGAGTCTGGATGGATTTAATTTACGATGAGTAATTTTATTCTTATTATAAATCAAATCTGTGACCTTTTTCAGTGCAATACTTCAATTTCGCTATCATTTTAAGTTCAATTATCTACATAAAAATAATGTACTTTATTTCAGATATTAATTCTAGGAGCCATCATTTTTGAAATTCCTTAACTGCTGTTAAAGAGTATAAAAATTGAATGTTAAGAACTATGAAATACAATTGAAATAGGAACTTTTATTTCTTCCAAGTGGAACTGAAAGACATTTGCAGAAGTTTTAAGTATTCTAATTCTTTTAGAAGGGATGAGAGAAAAGTTTAGACAAGTATGCAATTAAAATGGATTAAAATCCAGAACTCTGACTGTTATCAGACATTATTTTATTTCTGATCTGTTAAGTGCTTTTTTTTTCTTTAAGTATTCCAAGCAAGAGATTTATTTCCCGAAGTATTTAAACGCGCTTTTTCCGATTCCAGTTCGGATTTAATGTGAAAATGTGAAATCTCGTGCGTACGATTTTTCGTCCAATAGCTAAAGAGAAAACGATTGAAAACACGTGGTTTAAGGATATAAAATGTTACTTCGGTCCGAAAAGTAATACGGTTCAGAAAATCTAATTTAAATTTTCTGCTCTATTTTTATTTAATGGACGATGAAGTATAGATTTATACATCTCGAGGAATTACTTTATTTTCTTGGGGGAAATAATTTAACTTTCGAAAACTGAAGATTTTCTTAAAAAAAGATAAACACATTACACGCATTCATTAATGTTATTTAAACATTATATCAAATGCTGTAATAAATTAAGATAATTCATGTATTAAAATATTTACTAATTAGAATATTTTCAGTGTTGTATTTTGCCGTATTGAAATGCTCATAATCATTAGCATAAGGTAAAAAAAATACAAATGTGAGGTCTAAATATCGGACTCTGTTCTTTTTCTTTAAAATCGTAAAACGGAATTTATATTCCAAAAATTAGATATTCCAAGTGTCATCCTCGTCACCCGATCATGATTCAAAATTACGAGGTCTATCCCAAAATAGCCCTAGTGTTGCTTTAAAATGGGACATTAGTATAACTGAACTAAGCTAAAGTAAAGGCATTCCAAAAAAGGAAATCTGATTTATTTATTAATATTCTGTTTCACAAGGAAAAGTATATTTATGTATATTTTTTCAAAATAAATTGCTTGTAGAAAATGAGCTTCTCAATATTATTGATTATTACATGCAACTCATCCTGATAAATTATTATTTTTAATATAATTCAAATATTTTTATGACCATGCATTATTAAAGTTGTTTTCTTAACATAACATTTGTGCAAGCGATTATTATAACTTGCGTATGCAGAGTATTCTATAAAGCTAGAAAGCGGATTTAGCTTTTTATTTACTGAAGATAAGGAGGTACAAAACATTGCAAATTTGCTCACATTAAGTTCAGAAATCAGATCATTATAAAGAAATAGACCCGCTATGAATTTTCAAAAGTCCTATTTTTAAAGTTTAAACGATCTCCTGAGACAAAATTGGTCGATTCTAAAAATTCATTTTTCTGCACCATTACCCATCATTGTAAAAAAAAAAAATGATTCAGACATTCTTTTATATTACAGCAAAAAATTGCATACCCGTATATCGGAAATTGACTAAGTTATATTTCATTGAAAATTACTGAGGCCATATATTCGAAAATTATGAATATCAAGAACTGGTAACAAAGGATATAAAATATAAGAAAGCTAATTTGGCATAGAACCATAATACATTTGCAAATTTTCTATAATTTATAATATAGAATAGCTCTATATTATAAATTCTACAATGAAGTAAATTATCCTCCCTTGATAAACATGACTGCCGATGATTCCAATTTCAAATTGATCGTATAATTTGCAATATTTCTTTCACGAAGGTAATAAAATTATTTCGTTGACTGAAATAATAATTTATTTTTCACTGCATGATCTGTTTTACAATTTAACATCTTTTGTATATAAGAATTTAATTAGGCCTAATTTAATTAGGCTTTGGGGATATTTACTGGTTTTCAAACTTTGTCTCAGATTTTACACATTTTTTAAAGGTTTTCTGTTTAGTTTTTCTTTAACAATATTGCTGCTATAATGCATTTTTTCCTACTCAAAAAGAATATTCAGTCGTTATCTGTTTATTTCTTTTTAAATACTATTTTACTATAAATATTTGAAATGAAGTAGTTGCGTCAGTTTTCAATTAATTCAACCATACCATTTATCGTTTAAAAGATGTTCAAAATTTTAAAAGCAGATAGAGCGAAACTAAATAATGTGCACGAATTAAATGAAAACCGGCCCAGCTACTTCAGTCCAAATAGTCACAGCAAAATAATTTTTTAAAAAGAAGAACTGTTAACAATTCTTACTCGTCTTTATTTTTTCACATTTCAATTGCTCCTTGAAACTCTCCTTTCTAATATGCGATAATCATATATATTATGTTATATTATATATTTTATTACGATAACAATATATAGTTGTTTCGTGTATTTGAAATTCAACGGATCCATGAACAATTCATCTAACGATAATTTGCGAAGGTCTAACGACGCGTATAACTCGAAGATAATCGAATTTTATAAATTACGTTCATGAGATGAATGCCTGTTTACAGGGAACAGAGTAAGAAGGACCCACAAAGATTAAAAATGGAATGATGTAAATCCTCTTTCTTTTCTTTCTTTTTGTTTTATCTTTTTCTTCCTTTTATTGTGTAAAAACCCTTTCTTTCATTGTAAAAAAAAAAAAAATCTATTTCCGTGTGCTGAGACACTCCAAATGAAAAATTCCTCGATTTAGTGATTTATAAAGGCAGTCTTGCAGCTGAAAAATTAGATCAACAAATTTTAAACTGTAACTGATCTAAAGAACGCCATTTTAAATTGTAAATTGACCTTATTTTTACTATTTTAAATGGCAAGAGAAAGTGGTATAAGTCATATTTTTTGCATTTTTAGAATAAAATCAAATTTAAAAGGATAGGTATGCAATTTTTAAGTTCTAGTTATGGAAGGAGTAAAAATTTACTTATTCACGGATTTTGCTTAGGGGGAAAATATAAAAAATTTTAAACTGTAATTTTTTGTTAATTAACAGCAAAGCTATTTCAATAACATAAATTAATTTATATTCTTTTGAATGCTTTTGCATTTGATGGGGCGGATTTATCTCCAATAGTAAAGGAGTTAAAACGAGTTTCAAATTTTTTTGGAAAACCCATCATAGCTTATATACATTATCCTTTAATTATAAAAAGAATAAGTAATATAATTTTTTAAAATTCAATTCTTACTTAGGTCAACAAAGAAAATTTTTATTTTAGTTATTTTTTATCAAAAAGTTATCAAAAATTATTGATTTTCACAAGAAATGAATTCACATTCACTTTAAAAATACCAAAATCTTCGCATTTTACCGATTGAGCTACTGCCTGTTGGAATTCTATTGCTGAAACTCTGTTTAAAGTATTAAAAATTAATTAAATTTAATTAATGAATTAATATTTGAAACTGTATTAACATCAAGTGTCATCCACTATAAGTTTAAAAAATATATTTGAACTTGAATGGATGAATAAAAAGTATTTTATTAACAATTGAAAATTTGAATAAGATATATAAATAAATAAATAAACATAGGGTGATTGTGAACTAATAGTAGGAATTGAAAAAGAAACGGAAAAAAATTGAAAATTAGTGGAAGCATATAGTCAAATTTAAATTATATTTCTTGAAATGAAACTTTACTCATCAAAATGTGAAAATCATTTTAAAAAGCTGTTTTTGAAAGAAGATTCAATGAAAGTTTATTTCTATCTTCTTTTTTTATTTGAAAATTTTATTTCTTTTTCATTTTTTTATTTAGAAAACTCAATTTCTTTTTAGTGGTTTATTTCTTGATGTAATCTATGTTGAAATTTCAGTTTCATCATCATTACTATAAATAAATTATCGAGAATGGATAAAAGTTAAAGAATTATCCTTCTTAGCTAATTTTTAAGTCTTTATTGGTCAAATCAAGATTTCATTTAATTGACATTCTTCGATCAAGCCCCATTTCTTGTTTATTTCCAAAATTATATAAAGGTTAATAGTAATTTGATCAAAAATTTATATTCTCGATGACAATAAACTACTTTATAAATTATTTTAAAATGACTAGTATTTAAAATTCATTAATTAGGCTTTGAGTCAACTTTATAAATTATTAAAAATGTATCTGAATGTAGTTACTTCCATATCATGAATTGCTAGATTCGATTCATGTCATAATTTACTTCCTTTTTCATTACATTAATTAATACACCTCTCTGAAGAGTTCAATGACCAATTCATTTTATATGTCTTTCGACTGAATATGGCATTGGAACACTGATGTATCAACATCAATAAAAATTACGTCTTTCTTGCTTTAACGGAAAAGACAAATATTTATAAAACTCTATTATTCATTTTGAATAAATTGGAAATTTCTTTATTAGTGGAAAAAGACGAATATTTACAGCATTCCAAAGTCATTGCAATTTAATTGCTAAAACAAACTTTTATTAAAAATAAATAACGGTTCATCTTGTCGGCTGAAATCTTTCTCTATTCAACCTGTAGTTACTTATAGACGTTGACAATTTTCCCTGATGCAGAGAAATATAAATAACAGAAAACATTTATTCATCAGCCATATCATTCGGCTATTTCTATTTAGAGTAAATCGCGTAATTTGAAACTTATCTTGCCAGAGAGAATTTACATGTAAAATATAAAAATAACTGTTGGAGACATAATAATAATAATAAAAAATGTTGCATTTCTATTATATCTTGTTTCAGCTTCTTTAGATTCTTTTTCTCTTGTAAACATAAAAAGAGTTTAAGAGCCATAATTTATGAAAAATAATATGACTTTAAAGGAAACTTAAAAAAAAAAAAATCAAAACTTGTAATTGTTTTTTTTAAACAATTTTTTTTTTTTGTATGTTGTTATTCGTTACATTTGATCATAAACTATTACTCATATCCTCGTAATAATATCTACTCCTACGTTTGAGCCATAAAATAAGAGCTTCTTATTTATTTATTTGTAATAACGACCGGTCAAGCAATGTGTACAAAGAAATTTTGAATTATTTTATTTTCTGGAGTCCGGCTAAAATGATTTGATATACTGCTTATATAACACCTTAATTAATTTCTAAAGGCCAATTTTTAAAAGATGTTGGAAGTTTGTAATTTTAAGACTTGATCATTCTGACATAATTAATAGTAAAAAATAAACTTCGCATTATAGTTAATTTTTATAGGGTGAGATATCACTAGTAATTTAACGAATATCATTTTATGTGGTTTTAATAACTGTCCACATCCCAAAATTTTGGTTTATGAAGATAACCAAAATTTTGCCTTAAGGTAATGAGCGATTTAAATTAGAAAGCAAAATTGAACAATTATTAAATATAAATTCAACTAATAATCCATTTATATTTAGTAAAAATATTCAAAAAAATTAATACGGTTCGTTTCCAAATGTTGACAAGAAAGTAGAAGAATATATATATAGTAATAGTAGTGATAATTTGTAATTTATTATTTGATTTTTTAAATTTCTTTTCCATTTTTTATTATACATGTATTTTTTATATTTGTATGAATACATAATATACGAATCCGACAACAGAGAACTTTTAATTATGTGGAAGGTGATTATAACAGTTTTGAAAGCTTCAGGCTCTTATATTTCTTGAAATATTTTAGGACGGCTTGGGATTTTTTTTTTTTTAAAAAACATTTTTATATTTTGTTATTTATTAATTTTTACTACTTAATTTTGAAGCTTTTTAAAAATGACGTTGCATTGCATATGATGCGTAATCGATACTATGGAACTTGGAAACGCCAGGAAAGACACACCTTCATTCACAAC
Source organism: Argiope trifasciata (assembly GCA_026543055.1). Taxonomy (NCBI): domain Eukaryota; kingdom Metazoa; phylum Arthropoda; class Arachnida; order Araneae; family Araneidae; genus Argiope; species Argiope trifasciata. Next base: position 4,240,001 of record JAPMOQ010013963.1, read on the forward strand.
TCAAAAAAATGAAAAATAAAATTGTAATATTCTTTGTTTGTAATGCATGCGCCTAAATGATCGACTTATACATTATCAGATCTAACGGTATAAAATAATAGCTAAGTTCGAAATGAAATTTCTAATAAAAGCTTGGAGCCTTCTCAAGTGATCTTTTTTTCTGCTTTCATATCATGATTTATTAATTACAAAAATTGTATTTGCATGGTTAGAATAACCTATATTCTAATTTAAAAATTAAAATTAGCTCGATATATATGTTTTGCAAGTGGAAATATGTCAAAAATCTTTTTAAAAATACCCACCCTTAAAATGATTTTTTTTACTAACTCTTTCTTTCTTTATTTTTTTAATTACGTTTAAACATTTTTGAAGTAACCGAATGCTAATGAATTTTATCGTTATTTCCTTTTTTTTTAAAGAACAACAACAACTTATGATGCATTGAAAATGTTTAGTTTCCGTTGTTCTTTAATTTTAATAAATAGCATTTAATTGTTTTTTCAAAATTAGACTAATTTTTTTCTTTTTTTTTATTATTTTGTTAAATAAATACATAATAAACATTTATTGCGATTTAGATTCGACGACAATATCATTGATCATTATTAATTCTATTTTCTCTATGAAATATCGAGAACATTATTTAAATATGTTGAATTTAGCTGACTTTGGGCTACTAGCAAATATTTCAGTTATTATATTTCTGAAACTCCTAATTAAAATTATTCATTACATTTCTGAATCACATTTATTTATAAAATTCTTGAAAAAAAAAGAAGAAACTGAAATAGGAGTGAGTAAACAAAAGGGAAACAAGTTATTTAAAATCTTGAGAATCATCATTATACATTTTTGTGATAATTGGCTTTTTTAAGTAGTCATTAAAACAATGCTTTATTTTTTCGTTACTAAAACTAGTGTTTATTGAGTAAAATGGCAATTAAACTGGGTAAAATAATGCACTAAATTATGTTTTATGCATTTGTATTCGGTGAATTGGTTTTGTGGTAATATATATTAATATCGAGAATAGGCAGAATCCCTTTAGTACGACTTTAATTTTGTATTTTAATAGATTCTGTCAGTTTAAAACTTTAATTTAATTGATGTCAGTTTAAAATTTTAAAACATCTGAAATTCAAGGGAAAAAAAATCAACGAAAGGAAAAAAAAAGAATTCTTAGCCCCAAAATGCCTGGTATAAGACTACTAAAATTATACGAAAAAAAATAACCTCTGTTCAAATCTGTACTCAATAGAACTTAATTAAATGTATTACCAATGCGTATTATTCAAATTAATAAAAAAAGAAAAAAAAAACCCACCCTTAACTAAATCTTCTTTTTTACAAATTATATCCCAATTTCTCTGAAGAATTTTGCACCACTGAAATTAGAGGAGAAAACGAAAAACATTAATCTGAATTATAAAAATAAGTGAGAATTTCTAAAAATATCGGAGAGGAAAAACAATACACATTTCTCGTATAATACTTACGAATTAAATATTAGCTTTTGCCTTCACACTTAGAGTCTATGCTTTTTCTTCTAGATCAGTTAATAAATTATCCATTTCAGTAAATTAGAGAAAGTAACTATAAAAGATAAACTCTCAAAAAAAATTTCAAAAGTGTGACTTCAATAATCAAATAAATGAAATCCTTCTATGATACTTTCAAATAAATAAAAATTCTCAAAGAAAAAGTTTTCAAAATATCAACTTCAACTATCAAATAAGTGAAGTCATTATCTGATACCAACAAATAAATCCCATATCTCTTTCAAAATTAAGGACAAAAGCGAAAACATGTGTTAAATTCAAGTTCAATAAACATGATAAAAAATTGCGAAAGTGATATAATAATTATATTTATAACAAGAATATTCCTCAAAATTATCTCAATTTTCTAATGAAAGAGGAGCCAAAATACTTTTATAAAAACTTCATTTTGTAATTTCATTAACCATAATTCATTCACTAACATTTTTCTACTATCATTCTTCAGCACTTGAGCAGTTTCAATTCCAATAACATAATTTTCTGCATGAAAAGTTCATAAAAATCATTGGGATAATTCTCTAAGTAAATAGCAAACATATTGTATTTTACTTCTGTAATAATAATTCCGTTAATAAATTCCTCATATAAGCAAAATACCAGAGCTCAGTAATAAAATTCTCGAATTCACCTTATGATCTCAATTAGCTTATGACTTCTTAAATTTAGTCGATAATTGGAAATAGCTGGAAGCGGATGAAAAGACGAAGGCAAATATCCCGAATGAATTATATAAATGCTTCTCATCATCAAAATTTATTTTTATGGGAAAAAAAGTTAGAAAATAACTAAAACGTAAATAATTTGTAAACATATCCAATCATAAAATTCTAACTTCTTTTTTTTTTCAATTAAACAACGTTTTAGAGCGTCAGGTTTGTTTCCCAGAATGGGGATATTCTCATGAATTAGAAAATAATTTCTCGAACTCAGTCAATAATTAGAAATAGCTCGACGTGGATGAGTGAAGATATCTAAAATAAATTATATAAATGTTTTTCATCATCAAAGTTTATTTCTATAGAAAAAAAAGAAATAAGAAATGTTAGAAAAGATCTAAAACGCCTGACAAATAATTTGTAAACATATCGAATTATAAAAATTTAATTTTTTTCAAAATATTTTCAATGAAACCGTGTTTTAGAGCGCCACGTTTCATTTCCAGAATGAGTCTAAATGTTTTGATTAGATCATGAATTCGCTAATTCAGTCAATAATTGGAAAATTGTTCAGTGTGGATGAAAGAACGAAGATATCTAAAAATAAATTATATGAATGTTTTTTATCATCAAAGTTTATTTTTATAGAAAAAAAGAAAGGATTTAAAACGTCTGTCATATAATTTGTAAGCATATCCAATCATAAAAATCGTTAAATTTTTTTCGATTTATTTTCAATTAAACCGCGTTTTAGAGCGCCACGTTTGGTACCCAGAATTGGGATAATCAGATCAATTAGATAATGATTTCTTGAATTCAGTCAATAACTGGAAACAGCTCGATGTGGATGAAAGAGAGATGATATCTAAAATGAATTATTTAAATGTTTTTTCATAATTAACATTTATTTTTATAAAAAAATAAAAAATCTAAACAACTGGCAAATTAAAAAAAAAAATAACCAACCAATCGTACAAATCTTTAAACCTATAATTCTTTAAGATCTGAAACAACTTTCAAATAATTTAAAAAAATAACCAACCAATCATACGAATCTTTAAAACTATAATTCTTTAAATTTCCCTCATTAATTCGCAATTAAAGAGCGCGCCGCATTTAAAATACCGGAGCGCTCTTAATCATCTCAATTAGCTCATAACTTCCCAAATGCAGTCAATAAGTGAAAATAGCCCGGCACGGATGAAATGACAAAGGTAAATATCCGAAAGACAGTCTCCAATTATCAGATAAAAGAGGTCATTCCCTTGACACCTTTGAGGGAAGGGAAGCGAGGCCACAATTCGATGTAGGATCCGATTCCCAAATGCGCGCATTTTTCTTCCTTCTTCAAGATTAAAGGCACATGAACATAACTTCATTCATTAGGGGAGCACCGTCGGGGTGAAGTAATGTTATTTCCCTGGTCGCGGTCTCGCGGTGAAGAGTGGATTCGTCTCTAAAAGAAGGGTGGGGCGTGATCTCTTGAACACGCCCACTTGCTTCCCTTTCCCTGACAGGAGGACTTTGAGGGTTGGGGAAAAGGAGGCTGTGATGGACAAAGGAGGTTTTCCCCCTGCGGCAACCTGAAGTCCGTTTGTAAGGTAGCTCTTTGACAGAGGCATCACTGGGATTGCTTTTTTTTTTTTAATTCTTTCTTTTTTTGCGGGGGAAACGGAGACGTCACACAAAATACTATACAATTCAGTTACAACTGCAGCGTGAAGGGAGGAGATAAAAAGAAAAGAGGCTTCTTGGAGGCTCCGGCGCTCAGCAGTGAAGTTTACCTTTCTAACAATGTATTTAACGCGCTGTTTTGCATTATTAAGGAACACGAGCAGTTAACTGTTTTGTATATATCAGTTGTATACGTCAAAATTCTTAAAGAGTAACTCTTTTAGGTGGTTTCTAGTACGTAGGGACACTGACATATGCAATGTTCTGCATATGTGCATCTCTCTTGCGATGTAGTATTTAACGCATGCTTTTGCATTGTAATGGGCGTGGGTTGAAAATCCTTTGTATCAAACAAGTGCTTGCTTGCAAAATGTTACGGTTTAACTTGTCAGCTGAGACTACTCATAAATAATTTATAAAGTTATTATCCAAAATAACTTCGGACAAAAATTTAAAATTATATGGAAGCTGAAAATATAACAATACTAAGAGTCAGAAAAAAAATATTCAATATATATGCTGACCTGCGCCAGTTTGATGTAATTTCTTTCAAAACAGATAATCTTAGCATCGACAGCATAGGACCTTCTAACTACCATTAACCTTCTTACCTCAGTGAACCCAGAAATCCCATCTCAGTTATTCTAGGCAATTTACGGGCACAGATATTATGGTGAGGCACATAATTAACAGTTGTTTCGTTGTAAATACATTCGGACACATTAATAAATGTAGAATTTAAACAGTCATTAAAAATAGTTCAATATTTGTTGTAGAAAAATTAAAAATTTTTAAAATTTGAGGGACAATATTGCCTTTTTGAGAAATTTCTCAAGCCAATCAGCTCATAATTTTGATCTTTCGGTAGATAACATATTGAGTTGTTTGTTCTCAAAGATCGCTTCGTATTTCAGAAGCCATCATCGCTTTTACATAAGAGATAGGGTTGGCCAATGATTCGAATTTTGATTAATTTGTAGTTCGATATCTAAATACATGATTCCCTTTCTTGCCTTTCTTTTTTACTTTTTTCCATTAGAGGTGAACACTAAGAAAATTCGTAATCACTAATAAAAGATTTTCAGTTCGATATTTTAGACATTTCCGAGATGAAATATTACAACTTTCTAATTATGCCTGTACTTGCATTCACCCGTGTACAATTATAATAAAGTTTTGCAATATATAAAAATCAAGAACTCTTCAAATTTGTCGTTCCTTTGCTAGAATTTATAATTTTCTATAGTATAAACCTGTCATGTTTGCTTAAAAATGATAAATGTCCATGGTAATTGTCAAATGCAGAAACATATAATTCCTACCGGCTTCCTGGCATAGTAGTAGTGTGTCTCCTCAGTGACATAGGCGTCCCGTTTTTGGCATGGTTATTCTTCTGCGTTCTATCTGTGAGGTGTGTGAATGTGCCCCCAGGAAAAGGAGTCATGGAAGCGAATGTAACGCATGAAGTTGATAAAGTCGTACTGTTGACCCTAGTTGGCGCTACTGAAAAAAACCAGAAACGCTTACTCGACTTAAAACGCTGTCAGATCTGTCATCGTGCTTGTAAAGTACCATATGTAACAAGATATAATTCGTCATTTCAAAAAAGTTCTTCATGATGGAATATATAATAAAATAATTTTTGTTTTGTAAATAAGCTATCAACAAAATTGCTTAGAGCACATGAAAGAAAATGAAGTTAATGAATTATCATACTCTATCAACTACATACATTTAAACTCAAAACTCTAAAACTGGAACCTACAAATAAGTACCAAAAATGGAATTAGTAACATTTTTATTTATGGAAATTAAAATGTAAATAGTAATTAACATTTTTATTTATAGTACTATGAAATATTTTTGTCTCCAAGCATTGATAATATTAAATAGCAATCCAAAAGGATTAATATGAAGTTACTATTTTTAATACAGGAATGTTACAGAATTGAAATATTTTCATTTACCTTCATATTATTACATACATACTTTTTAAGATTATGTAGATACTAAGTAGATTTTTTTGGATGGTTCAATTTTGCATATTCACTTTTGAGCACTAGATATGAACCTTTTAACCATAACAGCTGAAATAATAAGGATAAGCTCAATTTCTCGAAATTTTTACTCCGATTTAACACAAAGGCTGCGAAATATTAATTAAGTTTACTTATGGAAAATGTAAAGTAGATACGGGACATTATTTACCAGCTTTCAGTTAAGAACTTGAGTGCAGTCACTCAAGTTAATGTACAATGAAAGTTCTTGTAAATATTTCCCACCGCTTTGTTGATTAATCTTTTAATCATTGTTCCCGTGCGCCATACTATTATTGAATTATCGCTTTTCAACCTAATAATCTGAAATTAAATCATTCATAGACTCTATAATTCGATACAAAAATTATATATAATGTACAAAAGCTACAAATATTTTATACATTCGTAAATGAACCAGGAGTGCAAGACATTAATGAAATGGACAATGTTATTTAATTAGATTATATTAAAAGCAAAACAGCCAAGGAGTTAAAAGGGACTATAAATTCCCCGTAGTGGCCCCTTTTAATGTATTTACACAGATTTTAGAACTTATCTTATCAAATTTTTAATGCACAACCTTTTATCTTTGTTATTTAGCAAATAATTTAATATTTCTCTAATGTCTGCGATTAGAATATTTTATGTTCCCTAATAGGAGTAAATTTATTAAAATTCAAAGAAATTTTAATGTTTGATAACCCTTTCCTCTTCTGTCTTGTAATTTTAGTCATTTCTTAAAATGCTTATTTAAAGCTTTAATTAGTATATAAGAAAAAGCGCTGTGAAAAATGTAAAATAGATTTTTTTAAGGTTATTCAATGATGAAATTTTGTCTTCTTGTCACTATAATTTCCACTTATTCGTAATAGAAGGAGAAGAAACACATTGATGAAAATTTTCCTAATAGAAGAAATTAAATAAGTTAAGCAAATGTTTCAAAATCTGGTAAGGAGTGCCTAAAAAATCGATTTTTTTGGTCTAATATACACCAAAAAAGTATTTGAATGTAATAATATGAAATAAAATAATCTTTTAATCACGCCTTTTACAATGTTTTTATATAGCGTTTTTATTAAAAAATCTGCTTTTTGGGGTTCAGAAAAATGTGAAGAGACGGAGAATGACAAAAATTCAGAATTATAAGTAAATAATTTAATGTTTTTATAGCTATACAATTTAATTTAACTCAGTTATAGTAATATTTAATTTTAAAACAATACAAAAGCTATTTTAGGAAGAAGAAGTTTTGACTGTAATCAGAAGATAAGGATGCCAACAGAGGCACCTTGCTTCAATCTTACGCGTTACGCCAGTGGACAGATTTAAGCTCTGAATATATTTAGTCTCCAACAGTGTGAGAAATCACTAAATTGAGTGTTTCAAGTAATTAATAAATTCTTTTTTAATCTTCAGTTACCTGCAGTATCGCATATATCAACAACGCCCCTCATTTTCAAATACGATCGATAATTAGACAAGACTTTTTCTTTTTGCGGAGATCAAATTCTGCAATTTCACAGAAATCTAATTCTTGTAACCTATTACAGTCTTTAATGACATGAAATGATCATAACATGACCCGTCTCACATCTACTATTTATCTATAAAATGCTATGATTACAGTTCAATTATACTTCTGAAAAAAAGTGAGGTTTCAGTGCAAATATTTCTCAATTTCAGTTAATTAATTTCTTTAATGCTTTAAGATATGCATACTTATTTTCAACCTTTGAAGATTCTTTTAGTCGATTATTTTGTGGTTGAGATTCAAACTTCTATTTCATGTCTAAAAAACGAGAATGTATATGAACTGATTTCAAATAGATTCTCCGATTTGCAATTATTTTCACTCTGGCATGATTCTATATCAAATTTCAAAATCTCAAAAGTATTCTTATAATTCGGTTGAATTTAATGAATTCTGGGAAACAATCTTTTTGGAAAATTTTATGAAATTATAGAGATATTTGAAGACAAAATTATTCAAAATTACTAAAAATTCAAGAAAAATATAATAAGCATAATTAAACATACAAATCAAGGAAACTGTAATCTTATTTCATATCATTTCCGAATTCGAAGAATTAGCATTTTGATTTTATCTTATCATTTCATTTTCTTCTCATGTTAAAGCAGACCACATCTAGGTATTATATGTTTTAAAAAAATCATGGGGTAGGGAACCTACAGTATTTTATGGTCATTTGTCGGTGAATAAATACAGCCATATAAATTTTATTCATTCGCACCCATCATTTATTAATTAATTTCATTTTAATTAGCATCACATTTTTGTGCTTTATAAAGTGTAGTAAATTGCCAAATTTTCATTTAAAAAAATAAGTGAATAAATACGTCAGCTTTCAATAAGTCTTTAGATGAACATTAATTATCGTTTAAGCAACAATAAATCTCCTCCGTTTAAATAATAAATGAAAAAAAAAACCCTCTTAAAAACTACTTTTATAAATAGATTAATAATGAAACAGTTAATTAAGAAAAAATTTGGAAGTCAAAACAAAAATCGCAAAAGCATTGGCAAAAGGATAGAAATGTTCAAAGCGAATCAAAATTGTAATCACATTTCCGATGAATGCTGATTTTCATATAAATGTTTGCTGGAATTTTCGTTTGTTTCTTATGGCATTCATTGAGAGCTTGTATTTTTCTCCTATTTCTACTCCTAACGGTTTTGCGGTGTTTGATTTCACCGAAAGATTTTTGATAAAATAATGTTTTTTTAAATACATAATAAAAACGATTTTAAAATATAATTTTTTAATCTTTAATATATTCATAAATAATAATCACAAAGATGAGGCCTTTTCCGAGCAAGGCCTCAATCTAGAATTCAAACTGGATACCCTGAAGTTGCAAAGCATGCCCAATCCACCATACCGAATTAAATGGATTTTATGAACTTAATATTTTAAAATGTTATATAAAATTTCATTTTGAAGAAAATTGCTTACCATTTAATACTCTTGGTTTCTAAGAATAAATGTTTTGATTCGTTCATAATCTTCGCAGCAAAACTTTTCCAAGAATTTTATAATATTCTAATTCACTTTAATAATATCCTTATTTTAAAACTAAATATCTCAACTCTTATATTCTTAAAATATCCCTAATTTCTTACTTCAATTAATTTTTTTCTCAAAACTATTCACGAAACAAACAGAAATGAAAAATCTTTTTGTAGATATATTCTAAGTAAATTAGAATTTAAGTCAAATTGATAATTTGTTTTAACTTTAAATAGGCGTCTCGATATAATTTTTTTTCGTTCGATTGTATATTTCTGGTATTTATTATACTTTAATTTCTTTCCAATACCTATTGATTTCCGACATAAAAAGAATGTTTTCCGATTTTTCACTTTATTAAAAAAAAGCATAAAAACTTAATTTTCATCACTTTTTTTACCTTTTAACCTTTAATATATTTCAAACTCATTATAGGAAATAATACAGAATTAAAAAATATTTCATAAACTGAATAATATCTATATTATGCTTATTTTACGAATTCAGTAGTTAATTTAATTAATATTTTAATTCATAATTAAATGCTCATAAAGTCATTAAAATAAATCAGGTGTTACAACCTAGTCAGAGAATTTTAGATGAGAGAAAAATGTATTCGGAAATCCCACTTTTACATAAGGAATAGTTTTATAGTTATTTTTTTATAGTTATACAAGGATAAGAAAAAAAAATCGGCAAATATGGAATAATATCTAAAAAATCATTTGCCTAATCACAAGAAACCTTGTAGAATTTCTCGAGACAGTAACGTGTGTTATAGTCACTTCACAATGTATATTCACGAAATATCATACTTCCTAAATCACTCAGTTTCTAGCATCTTATGAGTTAATGTACAATTTGAGATCAGTCTAACTTCAACTCGGTATTCTGACGCGGTGACTTAAAATTCATTATAGAAGTCTTAAAACCAAATAACAGAAATAATACCACCAATTATCGATGAATATTCCATATCTGCAACTATATAATTTGCAATCACTTGCAAATTCAATAGTTGTAAATGTGCAATACAAATATTTTTCAATTGCTTATCCTGGCAGAAATAGTTCTTCTCTAAATTACTATAATTACTTATTGTTAAAATTACTTTCTGACATCGCATTAAAAAATTACCTGGTAGGAATGTATTCATGTAAGAGAAATGCAGTTATACTATGATTTTATATTTAAAAAAAAGGGTAAAATGGTATTCGAAATCGTGATAGACAATTCTGTAAATATGTCGATAAGTTAACTTCACAGCAAAGTGATCTATTTTCTCTCTCTCTCTCTCTCTTTTTGTAGAATGGAAATTTTGGAGATTATTATAATATTAAAGATTCTTCGAGGAAACATAATAATTTCAAAGATGATCTCCAAATGAATATAATTATTTGCTGTTAAAATTACTTTCTGACATTGCTTGAAAAATTGCTTGGCAGGAATGTGGTATGATTATATAAAAAAGTGAACGTGGCATTCAAAATCATAGAAGACAATCGCATGAAAGTGTCAATATGTTAACTGTACACCAAAGAAAAAAAAATTCCACACTTTTTCTAAAACTGTAGAATGGGAGTTTTAACAATTTTAATGATATTAAAGAGCTTTTTGAGGAAAGAGAAAATCTTTCATAAACTTTTTCTTGTTGGGTGTTGCAGAAATCGCTACAAATTTTTTATTCAGTATGAGATACAATCATCAAACATTCCTGTACAATTGCCGAACCCCTAAGATAGGTTTTCACCCCTAAATCAAATTAATCTGCATCACCTTGTAAGACATTTTAGGCCTTCGTTTGCTATCACCTTATATATGATAGTTAGGTGGATTACTAATATCTAAAGATAATTATAGTAATTCTTCAGCAATAGGAAATTACCCAGGTAATAAGGATTTAAATAGGATCAATGATTAAATAAAGGATATATGCATTTAGCTCTTGTTTCATCAGAATCCTCGTCTTAAAAGAATATCTGAGATTTCATACATCCATAGCCTAAAAGTTAAAATAATTAAATTATTTTAAAATAAGGCAAACAAAAAACGGATATTATTTTCAGATACCCGGTTTAAGAGACTGAATAAAATTTATCTTGTAGTGCAACTCAGTTGAAAATTTCAGACACATTTTTAAGTACGAGATGACAGCATGCAACCAAAACTTCTAAAAAGAAGATTCTTCCATAGACTTGAATCAATTTTAAAATCGAACTGAAGCCAATAAATTTTTTCAAAGTTCAATTATTACCCCATCGCACCATTCATATTTAAAATGAAAAGTTTCACTTATTAGAACTTTCTTCAAGTACTACCATTGAAAGTATCGAAGGAAAAGTCTTAAATTTCCGGTTTATAAAAGAGCTTAAAATACCTATTGACAGACAATGTTATTCCGGGAAGAATCAGCTTCATCGAATAAAAATAATCTCGAAGAAAGATTCTTTGGATGAAAACTGGCTGTCCCCGAAAAGAGTTTTCATATTTTCAAACAGTCTTTCATTCAATCGACTTCAATCAAAGTTTAAGAAGATGAGTCAAAAGATAGCTTAATCAGAATGAAAGAATTTCAACGTTCAGAAATGAAACTCTTTCATTGAATTTTGAAGATGTCGTTCTCCAAGTTGAGTTTTATGACTTTTTTATTACCTATTTCTTTTTCCCTTTCAATTTCCGTCTAATAGCTTTCCGTTCTGTATGATAAAAGTCTAAGCTCCTCTGTGAGAGTGTTCTTCAATTCGAACGCTGTTGGGCAATTCGGCAGTTGATATCGATCTCAAAAGTATTTCTCAGTCCTGTAACTTTCATTCTCCCTCACTTATACTCTGGAGTTTATAAATACAGTAAGTTCCCATTTATGTCTCCAAAACTAAATACCGATTTCATTTAATAATCTACGATATACCCACAATATTGCTTTTATTTCTGGTTCTAAAAGTATTAGGGGGGGGGAGCAAGAACATTGAAATTTTAAATTGCAATAATTAATATTAATCAATCCAAATGATTCCTATAAAATATTGCTAATCATTATTTCGAAGAGGAAATTCATAAATATGCAAATAATTGTAAAAGTGGTATTTAATAAGCTAACACAATAAAATTTACAGTATATGAAAATGGTTATATTCATAAAGATCATAAAAACAGCTTAACTTGAGTATTATTAAATAAATTCACGTGTCGTCACATTGAAACGACTAGCGTAGCTGCGCATGTCATCTAACATCTAAATGTAAGCCGCCATTTATCCAGCTGAGTTTTGTAATCAACGCAATTTTCTTCCGATAGCAGAAGAATGCATCTCCAATATAGGTTTTTAAGGGTAATTTGAAGTATAACATGTCATTATAAATAGATTAAATTATGAAGTTATTGGATAATGTGCAATGATAGATTATTTAGTAAATTTAAATTTTAAAAACAAATTCTTGCTATATCACAGGTTAATTTTTTTGCTAATTAAAAATATCCAGATTTGGAGCAAAAAGTTATACTAATTAAAAATAATAAACATATAATTGCTACATTGTATAGCTATGGTTAAATGTTCTACTATTTTGTCTAATTTCCTTGAAATAATAACTATAAAAATTTATAAAAAAATTTTAAATTTTTAGAATAATTTCAATAATAGTTTTAAAAAGAATCTTTTTTTTTTTTCAAAAAGAAAAATATATTAATTTAAGTGAGCCACTTTTACCAAAAGAAAATTGTTCAAATCGTAAATTTTTATTGTAAACTTGGAAAACGACTCGCAAAAAACTTCCCTGCCTTTCAGAGAATAAATAATTCTTAAAATGTAAAGTTCAGAGGGGAAAAAAAAAAACTATAAATGCTTATTATTATTATTACACAACATTACTCAAATTGTTATTTTTCAAGTAAATTTCCTTGACAGTTTAAGATAGATTTTTTGGGGGGAGAAAAATGACTTTAAAATTTATGAACAAATAAATGAAAGTAGCAAATTTCATCGTTTATTTAAGGGGCTCATTACATATTTATGTAAATTTGAGACACCAAATATTTGTTAACGACAATAAATGCAACAAAAATCAAAAACAAAATGAAAGTTAAAACTGCTGTTATAACAATATAATTAACAATTGCAATATAATTTCGAAGAAAATTTATAACAGTATATAAAACGCCAAGAGAAAAAAAAAATTAAATACTTTTTAATTGTGTAAAAAATTTATAATAATAATACCACTCTGGTGCTTTAAAGAAATGTTTGAGGTTATTTTTTTCTGTAGATGTTAAAAAAATTTAAATTACTCATAATCATGTTAAATTGGGAAGAATTTATTTTTCTACTTTTATCACTGTGATTGTTTTTCTCTAGAAACTTTTTCTCTCGAAGTTAAAACTACTTTTTAAAATTTTATTTATAAATTAAATTTAATCAGATGTCTATGCTAGCTAAAAAGGCTTTTTTTATATTTATAAATGAAATTTGATCAGATGTTTCAACTGATAATTTGCTGAAAAAATTAAACTATGAAGCATAATTAATTATTAAAATTTATCCGTAGTTATTTCCATCGGATTTAATTATATAAGGGGGAAAAAAAGAAAATGTATATAGATTTTTTTAATGAAAAAGGTCACAAAAAACGAGCATTCTATTTTGATGGATACTGTCACATTTTTTTGAAAAAATTATTATTTTTTATTCCAATTTAATAGTTTTTAATTATTCTAAAGCTACATTATTACATGTTGATACTAATTCAAATGAAAATCAATTTTTAATTACTTTCAATCATGATTGTCGGATAATAACTACAAAGTCTGAAGTTAATTTAATCAAATAATTATTTAATCCACTACTTATGGCTATTTCGGCACATTTCTAATTAAATATGTAAAATGAATTATCATTTATTTATCTTTTTTTCTTCTTTTATGTTACATTAAACATCTAAAAAAATATTAAAATATAATTTTAAACTTTTTTGTAAGCAAATATTTCTGTTTTCTCTTTATTTTAGAGTCTGGTAACACAATTTTTGTACCACTCTGCTACTTATAGTATCTTTTAAAATATTATTAAAAGGTTCCAAAGTACTGTCAAATGCATTTTATCAGAAAAAATCAATCTACAAACATTACATTTTTTATAAACATTTTATAAATAAAAACATTCAACTAATTTGCTGTAAACTTTTAAAGGCTACGAAAAATGTTTTAAATTATTCAAATAGGATTTTTAAACCTATTATTATTATTTCCTATATAGAACGTAATATCTTAAAAGAACGAAATTACGTTGTTATTCTTTATATACAGTTTAATTACACAGTTATTTTTTTTAATGGAAGTTTTGAATTCTAAGACATTTTAAGGAAATCCGCTTTTTCTCCTCTACTTTTTAGAAGGTAGACATTTGCTAGACTTAATAATAAAACATAGAGACAATGTATATCAAAATGTATATCCACAAATTCCAGACATTCAATATGAGAAATTTTAAACTTAAAAATAAAATTTATTAAAGCTTTTTTCTCAGAAATTTCTTATGGGACATTTTGAATAATTATCCATATTTTTGAGAAAAGGCCAGACTCTGATTGTGTGCTTAGAAATAAAATATAGGGGTATTATAATGAAATTCAAAATATTATTTACATTTAATAGCGAATTATGAACATAATTATAGAAAATGTTATTATATATATATATTTTTTACTTAGCACACGTTCAAATGAATAATAAATGTTTTTTTTTTACTGTAGCTCAAATACGTAGTATGATCATAATAATATTGCAATTAATATAATAGTTTCAGCCATACTTTAAAATTTATTGACAACGTTTTTATTTCTTTAATCTTATGATATTTTGTTTTCTGGTTGATAAATGGGAATAATAATAATTCAAAAGAATTAAATAAAATTTAAAATTTTTAAAATGAAAAAGTATAGTTAAATAATCATTTATATGTTATTTCTTGTTTGAATCATTAATACCACTCGCAGTAATTTAAATCTGTCGTTGTATTTTAATACCATCAACAAATTTTTAAAAAATAGTTTAACTTGATGTTATTTCTAATTCCCAAGATAGATTTTTATTTAGGGGAAAAAATGTGTTTTCATCGCTTTTCCTCTTTCACTTTAAATCATTAAAAGGTTTTTATTCAATTTTTACCATTTAAATATATTTTCAGTAAAATGAAGGAAAACTTCAAAAAGAAATCCAAATTAAAATAAGTACAAGTAAATGAAAATGGCAATTTACTTATAACGACATTTTTACAACGAATGATTATTGCAAAATTTTCACCATCTCTCTTTATAAATTGTCTTTTAAAAATGATTTTTGTTAAGAAATAAATTCCTATCGCACTGAATACATATTTTGTGAAAAAAGATATGGAAAACTCAGAAATAAATAACAAATGAAAAAAGTCAAGTTTCAAATTAATATTTTACGGCAACAAGGCTTAAGTCTTTTTATTGCATCAAACATCCCGTTTTAATTTGTCTTTCGGATCAAATTCGCCTTTCTTTTCCAAAATTATTTCTCCATTTTCAAACAATAACTAAAAGCAAAAACAAACCGAAAAAAAATGATCATTTCGATCGAAAAATTAAAGAAAAACTTTGAAAAAGAAAACTTGCGTTTACAGATAAAACTTTCTCCCTCGTTCTCTAATGCACACCTACGCGGAATCCTCGATGTGCATCTTTTATTTACTGAATCTCTTTGTTTCGGGTTTGAAGTAACCACTTGCGGTCTATTTGATGATTACAGTTAGGTTTCACTCCTAACTCGTAAATAAAGAATCCACGTAAATCCCTAAAAACCCAACTCTCAAATTGATCCAGAAGCAATACTCTGGAAGCTTTTTCGTGTTTTTTCCCTATTTGGCTCTTTCTTTTCCCTCTTTCTGCTCTAAGATTTCAATATGCCATTGCATGACCTGCATGGATCGATGACTACCAATTCAGGTAAGAGAATTTGGACATTTGAATATTTTAAATGTTAACATCTCCCTTCTGGAAGGAACTAATGCGTCGTGGGGAGCTCTACCTTATCTTGCAGATAACTATTTTAAATTCTAAAAAGGCGAGTGTTAAGGTAAGTGTGGAATGCTTAAATTTTATTTTGTGATAAAATTATGTAAAATAGGGTGACCAGATGTGTTTGTCTTCTTTTACTTTTGCATGGTGTTTAATAGAATATGCATAAAGCGCTTGATTAGTAAATTGGAATGAATATGATGTGTTTTCTTTAAATATTTAGTAAAATAATTTTAGTTTATTGATTTATCTTTTTTATGATTAAGTAATTTATGTATAAATAATCTTTCAGAAACAGTGAATAATGAGATATAGTTAAAAATTTAAAGTTTACAAATTATATATTTGGCAATGGGACCCTAAAGTCAATAATAAAAATTAGCTGTCTTACACTGGAAGATATTTTAATTAACATAAATTCGATATTTTATTTAAAATGAATTTTTCGGAATAAAAACAAGAAAAATTAAAACTTAAGCATTCCTCATACTTATGTAAATGCCAATCAAAAGCAAATTTTAAATAAATTAAATAAAAATTTTAAAAAATTAATTAAAATTAATTTTACAAAGTTTAATAAAATCTAATAAAAGAGCTTCATAATATTGCTTTCAGAATATTGTTTGGGTGCATTTAGAATACAGTTTAAATATTGGCTCAGTTTGTTTATTATACATTTAAATCTGGGTTATTTAAGCAAATTATCAAGCAGTTAGAAAAAGCGAATTATTTTAATTGTAATTTGAAACATACTTTTTATTTAATATAAAAAAAATATATTTTTGTAGAAAACATATTTTTACTAATGGCTGAATGACTTTCAAAATCTTTCAGTCACCTTATTTTTTAATATTTTAATACATTTTTTAAAAAACAAGAATTAGGTTAATATGTTTAAATTAGTAAGGGAGAAACGGAAGAAAGAATTTAAAAATTCAATCATACATTTAATTACTACATTATTTTTAATTAAAATATGTTAATCAAAACCTTAATTGATTAAAATAAAATTTCTGTAGAAATCTTTTTTCTTCAATCCAGGAGATGCAGTAAATAAATAATTTTATTAATGGATTATTAAATAATAAAAATCAACAGAAAAAAAGTCCAAGTGGTAGTGTGTAAACAGATGTTACTTTAAAGTGTAAGGTTGCGAAAATGTCCTGTTTTCCCTTTAATAAACTAAACAAACTAGAACCTACATTTTTAAATAGCATTGTAGAAAATCATTAAAATATTTTAATATGAATTTTTTATGTATTATTTTTTAAAAATTAAACGCATCTTGCAAAAGTTTAGGAATTTTTTTTCAATAAATTCAACTATCAAACATCTTTTTTTCATTTCATAATGAATATTAATAGTAGTTGAACCTTCAAGTCAATTTTATATGAGTAATTATTCATAAATAATTAATTTAATAAAAAGAAATTTTTATTTTGATTCAAATATAGGAGCAGTAATTTAGTACAAATTATATATTGATATGGAATCTTTTGTTATATTTTTTCATTTTTGCTATTTATGTTTGTTTATAATTTTAATTAAAGCTGTAAACTTTTTTTAAAGAATGATCATTGATCGGCGGATGAATTGCCTGCCAAAAGGTAGGAAATATAAATATTTAAATACAATTTATATTCGAGCAATTCAAGCTGTTTTTAATTTCTTGTTCGAATTAGAATATTTTTAATGTTTAAGTTATTCTTTTTTCAAAAAGTTGATGAAAGAGAAAAGAATAAAATGTTATTATATAATTTTAAGGTTATTTTTTTTTGCAACGGGGGACAAAATATATATTTCATAACATTTTTCTGGTCACCCTATTCAATTATCACAGCATGTAATGAAAAAGAATCATAATTATAGACATTACAAAAGAAATGTGTACATTTTGTGATCAATAAAAAATTATTTGAAAATTTATGAGTCCTTATTTGTGTCGTCTTGAAATTAATTTTATGGGGTGACCAACATACTGAGGAATCGGGACAAAATGACAGTTTTTTATATATATTTTGTCCCTCATAAAACTTAAAACAAATCCTTGTAAGACACAATGGAGTTCCACTAATTTAAAAAAATGTAATACAGGTAGGTACATTAAATATATTTTATATTTCAGTAAAAAAGTGTTACAGTAATATATGAATAAGAGAATTTTAAACAAAAAGTTGGTCACTCTTTAGTGAAAAAAAAAAAAGTCAATTCATTAAAAGTGTTAAGAGTTAAATATCTTCAGAGCAACATGGAGCAAAAACCATGAACGAATGAATCAAAAGTTATGAATCAATGAAGAACAGCGTATTTGCTTTCATTTTATTTTCAAGTTTAAACGAAATAACTATCCACCTTTTCTAAAATATGAATAAATACCTAAAGAATCTGAGTCTTGGTGACAAAGTTTTAAAAAATATTCCAATAGTAAAATTTCTCCAGCAAAAAACCTTTTTTGGAGCATAATATATAGATATCAAATGAAAAAATTAAGTAGTATAATTAAAAAATAAGTACTTAGCATATTTAAATAAAACGCTTCAGATTATTTTCTTGTCTAGTTAACAAAAGTTGAAGTAGAGGGTTGAAGTAAAATTTATGACCATAAAATTTATAGATGCGACCTTATTCCAATTGAGTTGAAATTCACTATGAAAGAAGTTGTGTTTTAACAGTTAATAAATTCTTAAAATAGAGCATTTCTTCACTTTCCTGCGCCTAGAATAATTCATTCTTTAAGCAAATGACTGGATTTGAAAATTCTTTTTAGACTTTTTTTGCTTTAAAATACATTGCAAAATTTGTTTAAAAAAATCCTATATATAAATACACAATTTAAACAATAATTAAGAATACATGCAAATTTTGAAAAAAAAACAAAACAATGTACTGTGTATAGCTGTTACTATATATATCTTTTTCTCTGCATTTGCAAAATTACCAAATGTTTTTGAATAATATACACATATATGCATTGTTGAATAAGAAGGAAATATCTATGGAAAGGCATACCAAGAATTGTAGAAATCCATATCCATATCATTATCAAGATTTGGTATTCGTGTTTTCAAAATAATCTTAGTGTATTTGTGATATAAAACAGGCTTTATGAGCTGGGCCTATCAATTTTAAATTGGGTCATAATAACTTTGGGTCATAATAGCTATGACTCTTTTATCAAAAACCATAACTATATATACAAAATTTCTCTATAAATATCAGTTATTCTTATTAAATTATTTTTATTTTCTTATTTCAATTATACTTTACTTACGCATCTTGTTTCCTCATAAATGTATTCTTGATATCACAAAACTATAATTTTGCTAGAAATGGAGTCATAAAAAATATTTTGGATTTAAGAGTCGTGAATTGAAAAGATTTAAGTAGTTGACATAATGCACTCCTATTTCAAAAAATGTTTATTTGAGAATGGTCAGCATTAAAGGCTCATTTTTACACTCATAAACTCATGCTAGAGAAAAGAATTCTGCAGTATATAAACACAAGTTTTGGGCTAGTAGGCTAAGAGGTTTGGTGACCTTAGGAGAGAAGAGGTGATTTGGGGATGCTCAATTTTTAAAGATTTATTTCCTGAAACCGGTGTATATTTTCATACTGAAAACCAATGAAGATGTCTTTTTCTGCATAGAGCAGACTAATAGCAGAACAGTTTTGGAAATATTTACAAAAGTTATATTTAGAAACTGTTTATAAACTGCAATAAAGGTGCACTTTATGGTATTGTATAATGCTGTACATTATCCTCTATAACTACCTAAATTTTCTTGTTGAGACTATATTTATGGAGATATACTGAAAAGGTTTATGGGCGATGTTAATGATATTTATCTTTCTTTGTGTACTCTTAAAATGGAATGAAATACGGTTATTCTACTTTTATCTATGGTATTTTTGGGGAAGTAATCCATTATTAAGTGACATATATAGCTTACAGAATGGAAACTATTCTGTAGAAAAAAATTTGAGACAAATACAGCAGTAAAAAAAAATCAAATCTAAAGAGTTCTGAAGATATAAGCAAAAATTTACGAACAGCGGGAAAGACATGATCAAACCGAGGGTTTTACTTCGCTTTCAGACATAAAGAAACAGGGAGAAATAATCATTTACTGGTAACATTATACCGCAACTTATTGTATTATTCCAATAGAATAAAAATCTGATTCATCATCCATCTGCAGTATAAAAAGAAGTGGCTGACATGAAAGAAAGGAAACATTAAAAACAGTTATTCATGAATCTATATAATTACAAATTTTTTTCCTGCGAGATATAAAACGTAGCTTATTACACTAAATATTTAATCCCATGTATGATAACACAATCCAGATCTATAAAACTTTTTAAAATTTACATAATAATAAAGATAGCTGTCTTATTTTTTATTTTACACATTTATATCAATCGAAAGGAATCTTAATTTAAACATATTTGCTGAGTTGAAAGATTATACTTAAGCAAATGAGACCGAATTATTCATCTTCACACCAAGCCGTGACTTAAGAAGCAAAAGGATTTTATCTCAAAATTGATTTACCAATCGATGTCACCATTCAGATTATTTCAAAACAAGACGAAATGTAGATTATTAAAATGTAAATGCGACTCTGTATGCTGCCTTACCGTCCAAACTTCTTTAAAAATTCAAAAAAAATCATGATAAATCTTTCATCTCCTTTCATATTTAGCATAAAGCCACAGAAATCTAAGTTTAAAAAGATTTGCGGCGCTGAAGGAGAATGCTTTAGCGAATAAGACCGGGTTATCCACCAATTTTTTCCCCTCCTGAAACTTTAGCTGCAAAGTGCATTTTCCCCGAGAAGTGATTTCCCAATCGATGTCATCACTAGGATTATTTTACTTCATCGTTTACCTCAGTCACATTTCTTCTTTTCCCCATGAAAAGCAAGGCGTGATCGCATTAAAAGATTACAGATATGATAATGTTGGCGGAAATCAAGCGTATTATTCCTATAATCTTGTTTCACTCGCCGTTAATCCGCGACATTTTTCGTGGTCTTCTGCAAATCTCTTTCAAAAACCATTAAGTCGAAGGGAGGCTGGATTATCGAACCTATAAGCTTTAAATTACTTTTGTTTCGAACAAGTCTCGGGGGGGGGGGGGGGGGGGGGGGGGGGGGGGGGGGTATTAACAAGAAAGTATGGAACTAAAGGGAAAAAAGGCACTACGCAGAAATCTCGCCTATAGTGGGTATAAATTCGTTATCGTTTGGTACAAGAAAGGGAGATTTATTTAGCTTGTTGGCAGCATCCAAAAAACTATAAAAATGCAGAAATCCGAGGTGATTTTACAGAACATTAAGTGGCTTATGCTAATGGGTCTTCCAACTCTGCTGTTTAAGTAAAGGGAAAGAAAAGTTCAGAATAGAAAAGTTTCGAAACTCTTTCTCTCTCTATCTCTCTCCCTCCCTTCCTCCCACTCTAAATATGTTATTTCGGTTTCGCCTCTTTTTTTTATTTTTAATTCAGAAATGGGCGGTATCTTCAGCATTTTCGATACATATCAGGTGTTGGGTTCAAATCGCATTTTCATTGCTCTTTTTCGCGCACAATTTGATTGGCGGTGGTGGAAAAAAGCAAAACAGTTTCCACTTAAAGGACTCTCATTTTACATTTTCTTAGAGTTAAAATGAATCCTCAAATACGATTATGACTGCATTTAAATAAATGATTCTAATTTTCTGAAAGGTTTAAGCCGGCGAGAATTAATTATAAAACTTTTTTTATAAAACTGAATTTTTAATAATTGTTCATATTTCTATTGTAGATTTCCTTTCATAGAGATGGTACCCTATGATAAAACAGGATTCATGAGTTAAAAAAAGAAACATCAGTTGCTAGAGATAATTGCTGAAATTAAAACCACTTTTAATTTTGTAAGGAAGTATATATTTAAGAAAGGCAATTACGATTTTTGAAGACTTACAAATAATTGTGAACTTAAAAGTCGCTTTACAAATTTCTAATTTAAACATCAAAGATTGTTAAAATAAAGTTAAAATAATAATTTATTTAACAGTAAAATAAATCTGCTGCCATTTTAGATTTATTTTGTATAATCATTCCATTAAAATTTGAACACATGAAATCTTGCAATTAAAGATTTACAGTGTCCGTCATACAATTAATAAAACATCTATAAGGCAAAAATATTATAATATATACAATTATTAAAGCTATTTTGAAAGGCATAGAAAGTGTGCATGAAGTTCATACATAATTTTATAACAGCTGTAATTTCGGAAATACACGTGGTAAAAAGTAATTGCAAAAAGTAATTAGAATACGTGATATATTGAACTTTTTCTTTTTGATTTTAGAAATTTTATTTTTTAAAGATTTAACTTGAGAATCACTTATTTTTCAAAATTGCTTGTAAATCAAGGTATTCATAGAGAAAAAAGTATACTATGTTCTTTGGCTAGCCTCTTGGACATGGGATTTTGGCCTATTAATTCGCTGTACTTGATTTTAAGCCGTCTTTGGAATGTGATAGTTTAGCCAACGAAAATCTTCAACTTATATTCCCTTCATAGAAGCCACGTAGAAAATATTCTGAGAAATAAATCAATTTTAAGATACATTTCTAAAAATTAAAGGTAACCTGTATATTTTTAGCTTTCTTATCATTTTTATAATTTTTTTCTATTACATTTATTTACAAAATTACCTCTGCTGTAATCTGAAACAAATAAGAATTTTTGCATAAATGAAAGTTATTATGGTTATGCATTCGTAAATAAGTAGATATGTTTGTTATCCTCCTGAAAACCATAACTTGATCGAATGCATTAAAATTTTGTACTTTTATTATTTAAGAAAAGAGAAAGAATACTATTAATTTTGCAAAGTTTAAAAATTAATTAAATAAAAATGAATCCAAATTTCGTTTTTTTCGCAATAAAATCAGGAAAAAAGTATTTAAAAAAACATTTTCAAATTCAAAGTTTTACATTTTCAATGACATCAATTTTATTTCTGCACAGTACTTCTTTCAGTGGTTATTAATTTAAAAAATTAAAGGAATTAAAATTAATGTTAACATTGAACTGTACTACTATTTCTTAAACGTCGGCTTAATTTAAAGCGTATCATTTTACCAAATTTTCACGTATTTCAAACATTGATTTAAAAACAGTACTCCCAATACTGTAATGTATCATACAGTATTCGCAATATTGTACAGTATTATAAGTTATTATAAAATATTGAACAATTGTTTCAGATTAAAACTTCAGATGAATTCTACTTTAATATAAATTTTAGAAATTTTCCTCCCACATGACTTGAATTTTAAACTTTTGAAATAATATGACAAAACTAGTTTCAGCTTTTGAAAATCAATATATACAGTAAAATCTCGTTACAACGAACTTCACGGGACCATAAAATTTTTTCGTTATAACGGATATTTCGTTGTAACGGAATTTTCAAAATTGAACATAAGAAACAATTAGATTAAGAAATTATCAAAACCAACCATGAAAAACTGCTTTTCAAGAACGTGGATGCTACTATCATCTAAAATATGAAAAAAAAAATGACTTACCTCTGGGAAAGCAATCACCTTTAAAAAACAGATTACAAAGAAATAAAAATTTTATTTTAGAAAGTCCAGGATCTTTTTCTGTACAAGGTTAGTCGTCACATTAGAAACTAAGTAGTTTTGAAGATGGTGAATGCTTGAAAAAATCAAGTCCAGCACATTACTTTGTGAATTAATAAATGATCGCAATGTCTCCAAACTCGCTAACGCTTCTGTTGAAGTAACAATTGGCGCATTGTCTTCTACCACAGTTTCTTCATTTTCACTGCTTTCGTCATCAGCATCACTCCTGTCGTCTTTGATGGATTGAACGATGTCTTCTTCTGTCAGTTCATAACATATTAGGACGTTGTCACAACTCCGATTGTTGAGTTTCGTTTGGATTCTCTTCTTCTAAATCGACATCCTCTGGAGCTGAATCATCGTCTACTGAATGGGTTGAATGTTTCCAACAGTTGCCTATTGTGGATTGACTGATGTCATCCCAAGATCCACATAGCCATTCAATAGCTTCCTTAATGTTGCATTTTTTATCCACATTTTTCTCCAAATCGCACAAAATTTGAAGCAGTAAAAAGGTTCTGTAGCGGGATTTTACTGCTCGGATGATACCTTGGTCAAGAGGTTGAAGCTTTGATGTGCAATTAGGCGGGAAATATTCCCCATGGATGTTATCCAATTTTGGTGGATTATTATGGGGAGTACAGTTGTCAATGTGAAGAAGGATTTTCCTTCTTTTCTTTTTCATATCTTTATCAAAATCGATGAGCCATTCATTAAAAATAGATTGCGTCATCCATGCTTTTCTGTTTGATTTGTAAATGCATGGTAATGATTTACAGTTTTTAAAACATCGCGGTTTTGCGGATTTGCCAATGATGAGAACTTTTCGCTTTTCTGTTCCGGATTTGTTACAGCAAAAGAGGGCAGTGATTCGTTGCTTTGAAGCCTTCCCACCAACACATTTGTCACCTTTTAAGGCCAAGGTTTTTCTCGGCTCAAGCTGAAAAAAAACTCCAGCATCATCAGCATTGAACACATCATTTAGGCTGTATTTTTTGATTAGGGCTGCCACTTCTCCTTTTCTCTATTCGTTGACCGATTCCATCGGCGTGTCATTCGCCTCCCCAGATATGGATTTCATAATCACTCCGTACCGCTCTCGAAAGCGAGTCAACCATCCAAAACTAGCACTGAAATTTTCTACTCCCAGCATCTTAGCAAATTCTAAGGCTTTTTCTCGGATTAGAGGTCCGGTCAGTGGAACATTTCTGGACCGAACATCTTGAAACCATTTGAAAACTGCCTTATCAACATCTTCAAATTGGGCTTTACGTAACCTTTTTCTTTGAGGGCCAAGAACAGAAGTTTGCAGTTGCTTAAAAATGTTTTCACGATCTTTTAAAAAAGTTGACAATGTTGATGGAGAAATGCCATACTTTTTAGCCACCTTGCCTTTTTTAATTCCATTGTCTACCTCGGATATGATGTTTTTCTTTTCTTCCAAAGAAAACTGTTTCCCTCTCACAGAAGGAGCCATCATTTATCGAGCTGTAGAGTACGCAGAAACCTTACTTTTCGTAACACTTCTCACTCCCGTCTGACAATCTACTCTACACGAAAGGCTAGAGGCTTTTTTTTTTTATTGAGAATGGAACCAATAATCATTCAGTTTTGTTTTCGCACCGCGACAATTTTTT
Source organism: Argiope trifasciata (assembly GCA_026543055.1). Lineage (NCBI taxonomy): Eukaryota > Metazoa > Arthropoda > Arachnida > Araneae > Araneidae > Argiope > Argiope trifasciata. Next base: position 4,265,283 of record JAPMOQ010013963.1, read on the forward strand.
GTTTACATCTCGGAAAAATCTGTTTTTGTTTGATAGTTACATTACCCGCCACCAACTTTTATCACGCAGCTACGTACCCTTTCGACCCGGGGAGCAGTAAATCGCAGCACCTGCTTCGGGATATCTGTTTCCTCGGAGATGGTGTGGAACCACCTCGGAAATATGTTAAAAGAAACTCGAAGAAGGTCTGAGTAGTTCGTTATAACGAGATTTTCTTAATTTGATAATTTCGTTATATCGAGATTCATTTAACATTGTTTTAATAGGTTTTCAGTAGGGACTTCTGTAAATTTCGTTATAACGGAATTTTTCGTTGTAACGGAATTCGTTGTAACGAGATTTTACTGTATATATATATTCTTCTTAGATTAAATCCTACCTATAAAAACCAACGGGGAGAAAAAGCACTCAAAAAACAGTAAAAATTTCGAAATAATCTTATCTTAGAGTCAAACTGGCCTTATAGATGCTCACTTCCTATCTTCCAACACTAACAGAGCTCTCCGTTTATAACAAAGAGGATCAGGGCTTTGTAAGATGAAATCCCGACGTCTCAGAAGCCAGATTAGCTTCTGGAGCATGCTGTTCGGAATATAAAATTGAGTTGGCCCTACCCTATTTACTTCGGCACCGCAGGTTTGATTTCACTCCTCAAAATTGACAAATAAAAAAAATCGTGAAACCCATTTCTCTTTCCGAAGCAGACAAGCAGTTCAAACCCGAAGAAGTCAAAATGAATTACCACAGCGACCAGGAAATCGATTTGTAATACTGTTTTTGAAGTGCTGTTACCATGGGAAACTCCTCAAAAACTTAAAAGCACAGGATGTAATAGACCTTGGAAAAAATTCAGAAGTAGCCCTAAGTTTGATTTAGACTGGGAATAGCAATACCATAAAATGAGTTGGTGAAGAAAACTCCTTGAAATGGACGAAATGATTTGATCAGAAAATGGCTGTGAGTTAAGTTAACGCAATCCCCGGGAGATAGGAAACAAGATTTAGTTCTTCCACATGGCCTATGCGTTCAATAAATTTTTAAAATATTTCTTCTTATCCACGTACAGTAGGCTGCATGCGGTTTCTTTTTACAGTTTTTTTTCCCTTGAAAATCTATTTAACTTGGGGATATCCTGATCAGAACTGGAAAATTGTTTTATTCTCTTACAGAATCAATCCTGATAGGGAATTCTTGGCTCAATAATAAATGGTAAACTTCAATAATTTTTTATATTTAAACATTATTAGTATTATGCTAATTTTAATAATGAATGGATTCTTTTGTCATTTAAAAAATAATTTTATTTATAATTTCCTCTAAATCAATCGCATTAAAAAATCTCTGAGTCAATTTAAAGTTGTAATTTTATCCAGCTTTTTTATATTTATGGCTAAATTTCTTTTCATCTTCATGAAAATTTAAGATATGAATTATATCTATTTTATTGCCGTGTTGTCCGTGTAATTATTTTACTTCTAACTACATTAGCATCGAGATATACTAATATATCTAGTACAACCCCACTAAACAGAAAATTCATTTTATTAATAGTCTCTTTTATAATTTCCATCTACTCAAATCCGCATAAACAAATAGACGAAACAGGCAATTGTCCAAGGGCCCCACAATTTCGAAACTTTTTGTAATATTTTTTAGACAGATTTTATCTACTACTCCCATGAAATATTCTAGGCACATACACACAAACTTGTTCAAATAAAACCAAATGACTGTTAAATTTTATTGTATCAACATTTCTAATTAATTATCATTTTCAGGTTTTGTTTTATAACTCTAAAAGGATGTGTAACTCTGGAATTTAAAGAATATTCAATCGATTTATTAAATAGTATTTGAATTAAGTTTAAAAAAATCTTTTTTTCCTACGATTTTTAAGTTACTTTTAAATTCTAATTCTGTTCTGAATGTTCTTTTTAGTGAGATACTGAAACCAACTACTTTGAGAGTGACCATAAATTGTTTTATTTAATTCAATTGTAAAATTTTATAATTTTTTTACAAGTTTGGTATTTTCGATAAATTTAAATTCATCAAACCTGATAAATATAATTTTTTAAAAATTTGGTTTCTAAAATTGCTTATGAAGAGATTGAAATCAAAATTTATTTTTAAAAATCTAGTTTTGGTAGTTGGGGAGGGAAAATGAAAGGGCCTAGAATTTCATTGCCTAAGGACCCCAGTGAGATTAATCCAGCAAAATTGAGCTAATACTTCAAAAAATATTAGCTCAATAAGAAATTGCATCCTTTATATTTTTAATTTTGATATCACAAAAACTATTATTTTTATCATCATCATCATTATAAATAAAACCAACATCATTATTGTTTCATACTCCCATGAATAAATTTTGTTCTTGCTGCCATTGTAAATTTTGTCTTTTTACTGTCCCTCTCTATAGCGTACAAGTAAAAAAAAATTAGACAGCAGTGATACTTCAAACTTTTTATCATTAAAAAAAAAACACTATAAAAAGTCTCATTTTGCTTACCTATTAGCATTTTTTAATCTTTGAAAATTTTATTTTTCTCTTCTGATTTTGATTTTAATTTTCATGATTTTATATTGTTTATTTTTTATTTCGCTATTTTAATTTTCTGCTATTTTACCAGCATTAGAAGTTTAAAATCGATAGTAAAGAATTAATGATAGAATTTTAATGATTTTATTGTCTTTAATAAAACTCTTCGATAAAAAACTGACCATTTCCGCATTCTATGGACAAACGAGGCATATTTCTCATTGAGGGATAACGATAATTCCAAGAGTTGCATGCACTGGGCAAATTAAAATCTACATGATTTGTACTTCCATTATACAAAGTGACTGTGTGATGAGGGATAGTAAATATCTTAGTCCTGGACACTTATATTTTGAAACTTATGCGTCAGGGAGAGCTCCTTGTGAATCTGTGTTGAAAACTACACGATTTTCGATTTACAACAGTAAAATGTTCTGTCTGGCGTAGCGTGGATGTAAATTGATGATACTCTGCGTCTAGTGTCCACTATCAAACGTTTGTAGATGCAACATTTTAAGATACAAAATTTTCCTTTACAATTTCATGCCCAGTAACAGTCAAAGTCACGCTATCTCACTCCTATGGATTTCTCGTAGTGGGAATACCTGAAATCCAAAGGGCACATATCAAATCCGCATACTGTATCTTCTTCTTCCCATAATACATGCCGCAATACTTTGCACCATCTGCATATGTAAAGTTTCTCTGTCTGTGAAAAAAAACTACAAAGCATAAAAATATGGTCCTAAATATTGTTCTCTGCCTGTCTTTTTTGGGGGGTGTTTACACTTTTTTTCCGTATCTGAATAGAGGATTTTGTGACGGAGAAATAATGTGTTATTTGCGTAATATTTTATATGTAATAAAAATTGAAGTGTTATATTTTATATATAATAAAAATTTATATATAAAATATCTGAAAAACTATAAGCCGTTTTAAAAATGTGCTTAAGTCATTAAAGGAAAATACGAATTTTTACATGGTTGACTTTCACAAACTTATATGATGAATAAAAAGAATAACTAAAAATAAAAAATGTATCTAATAAAGAAAAATTAGTAGTTTACATGTGATTCATGAAACATGGATATAAAAATTCAATAAATATGGCATTGAAACATTAATGAAAAAACACTCTATGAATTAATATAGTTTAAAAAATCTTTTATAAATAAAAAGAATTGTGAAATTTTCTATTATAAATCAAAACTTTTACATTTTAATTTACATCTTACAATTATTCAAAATTACCTTATTCAATAGGAAAGAATTTGAATAATTCAGTAAAGTGTGAAGCAAGTAGCAATCAATTTATTCTAAAAATATTAAATTTCTTTTAAATTAAACTGGATATATTTAAAAAAAAATTAAAATCTTTATTTTCTGGAATGATATTTTACAGTAACATTTCCCCCAAAACAAGTAAAAAATTACATAAAATATTAAAAATAAAAATTAATTATAAAAGTAAACAAATCAGCAAATATATGCTTCTAAATAATCTCTGTATCTTTTCATTCAAAGAAACTGCTTGAAAATAAGTTCACTTATTATAAAAAAAAACCATCAATTATTTTCAGTTAATTATGTATCAGTTTATTTGATAAGTTTCTGAACAATTAATGCAGTACTTTTAACGACTCTTGCAGAAATATGAAGCGTTGAAAAAATATTAAAAAATTACTTGAAATAATGGGAAATAAGCAACTGATATTAATTTATACTCTTTTACACAACAACTGCTTTTATATTGTGATAATAATAACTGAAATTTCAATCAATGCATGGGGGGGGGGATCCTTTTCTCTTTTACCTCGAAATGAGTTTTATCTTGAAATATCGTGCTCTGTCCAGAAGCTGAGGAAAATAAAAAAAGTCTCGTCTGAAAGAATAATAAACATCTATTATTGAAAGAATAAATTAATTAGAGTGGAACAGAAAGTTTTACGTGAGGTTTTACAAATGTAGGAGTTACTCCGAAATTTGATTAAAATTATCAGCTGCTTGGTTTCTAAAGAATGCAGGACATTTCACACTTTTGAATGCCAAGACTAAAATAGATAAATGTGTTTGCTTTTTGAAGAGGTGATCACATTGCTATTGGTTCAATAGAAAATAACTAGAATTTTAATTTTCGTATAAAAATGGGACGTTTTTATCATTTAATATGAAAGTAATTAAAAAGCAAAAATCCATGTACTTATGTTTACCTTGAATCAGTTGAAGATAATTAAATTATACTGATGTGGTTGATGGAAAAAGAAAATCTTTTTTCATATTTATTAAATTAATTTGAAGAATTTTCCGAAGAGAAACTTTAAATTCAATTTCCAAAATTAATTTTATCAAGACCTACACAAAGTAGCTTTCTATGAACTGCAATAAAAATAAATGACCTTTACTGAGAATTTACTTTTAAGAAAAGATATTGTCCAGAAATATATCCTGATGACTGAAACTTGATGTGTGTTTCGAGAATTGTTATTCTCAATGTCTCATCAGTGTCTAGTTTTCAAAATTTATTAAAATGCATACTGAGAATTATGATTTTTATTTCTATATATTTTCTTAGAAACGGAGTAAATGGCAACTGAAGTGTTTAAATTGAAAATTTGTAAATTTTTTAGCCATTTCTAGGAAACGTATCTTTTCTTTTGGCTTCTTTTAATGCTTGGCCTCAAGTAGTATTTTACAGTTGGATGAAAAATTATTTTATATGTAACCAACTTTTTAATAAAACTAAACGGATTTTTTTTTTCTCTAATTTTGTTTACAGAGTTTCAGACACATATTTTCAATAAACTTCTGCGATTTTCCTCAAATATCACTGCAGTTACTCGGAATTCTGTTCGTTCATGCAAAAACGCTCTCAAAAATTTGTTCAAGTTTTGTTTCCAAGAACTGTTCATAGCTACTGTTATCCTGCATTTTTAAAAAAAATATTGTTTCATATCTCTGTTACCATTTTCCCTATGCTCTTGGGGAAATAAACTCAAACAAGGCGGATAATGATCTTAGAGAAAATATATTACAGTGAAAAGTGTGAAGATTACATTTCTTATTTACGTTTTTTCAACTGTTAAAAAATAATAATAAATTTATTAAAGACGGTTGTTATTTAGATAAATATTTAACTACTTGTTGAAATTTTCGTTCCCAGATGTTGCCCTAAGTAAATGAAGACGAAAATGAGAAAAGACATTATTCGACAATTTTTCATTATGTTTTTTTTTAAACCTTATGTCATTTAAGGGAAAATATTGTATTTCTTTCAATATTAATAAAAATTCATCGTGCTTCTTGAAACTTTGTTTGCTATAGGTCGATTGCTTTTTACAAATGCTTTCATAATACACAAAATGCAGCTAAAATGGCGTAAGTATTAGAATAAAATATATATCGAAGCATAAATAAGAATAAATAGATTATTTCACATAAAAAAGCAAGAAAAATATTCAAGGAAGATTTTAAAAGTTTATCCATAAAAAGAGTAAAAATGTTTTGCGTGAAGATGAAATAATACTCTTTTAAATTAAAAAAAAAATCAGTTATTGATGCTGATAATTGTTTGCATTATATTATATATAAGTAATATAATTGATATAATTATTTATTTATAGTATATATTGCATTGCGCAATTATGTATAAGAGTGAAACTTAATAAAAATATGAAGAAAAAATTATCACTGCTTTATTTATTAGACATATTTTTTGCATGCATAATAACAAAAATTCGCAGTTGAATTAGATTCTTGGGTAGTCCGTTATATAAACTATTTTTTTATGTACGTGCTTTGTTTGTAAGATAATTATAGATGATCTATTGATTTAACCTCTGATAGTTTATTTTTTGGGAATGTTTTGTAGCTTCCATTTAATTAAAGAATCAATGGTTCAGAAGTTCAGGATATTCATGAAATTCTTGCATTAAATTATAGCCCCAACAAACTATCTAAGTTTAAATAATAAGTTTGAAAATGCAGATACAGGTATTAAATACGATAATTTGATGCCCAAAAATTGGAAATTATCAAAGGAGCTTAAATCACGCATAATCAAATTAATTTTGTCAATGAAACATAGAAATTTAAAAACACAGTTTAAAAAAGAATATATACTTCGTATATAAAGTTTTTTGATAAAATAAAATTGCTGACCTTGAATATTAAAGACAATACTTTTTAAAGTCTACTGCGGTTAGAAACATTCCAAGTGATGCTTTTTTTAAATACAAAGTTTCCCCCATACAAGCGAACAATTAAAATAAAAACCTGGATATTTTTTATGAATATATGCATATAAAAATGCATTCTTCATATTTAACTATACATAGCACAATTTTTTTTTCAATTTTTCAATAAAAATTGTATAAATTTATGTAAATGAGTGTAAGGAAGAAAATCAAAAATAATTTTAAAATTTGAATTTGAACTTTGTTTCTAGTTTGAATGTCTTCTTTCTTCAAGTAAAAATTATAGGGAATAAATAATTTTAAAAATCAATTATAAACTGTTCAAAATTAATTGAAAAAGCCGAATATAATAGTGATGCAAATATAAATCATGGCTTAATATTGTATTAAATTTTGAGCTTATGGAAGGCCATTTTGCGAAAACATATCGGATTTCTTTTTTCTATGTTCATAATTTTTCTGTAAATTAAATGTCTCCTTCTTATGCGTGTGTGAAAATCAGATTTTTTCAGCAGTCTTTTCTTTTGAATTTAAATTTTAACCAGACGTATTCAAAAATTAGTAAACCAAGATGTGATTTAGCAACGAATCACTCACTGTGGTCGCACAAACTTCTGATGATTCTCATCCATGCAAACACAAATGTGTGGCAGTTTCTTCCGAGAAATAAGTTATCCTAATTAAATGGAAATTAAAGGGACATTAATCTCATGCAATATTTAGGTTCCCAGTGGTCATTTTGACCAATAAATAGTGAATTATGTGATGCTTATACATACCTTTATTATGGATTTTTAATTCATATACTTAGGCAAATATGTTACACCATCCAAAGTTACTGCAGAAAAAATTCTCAAAATCAGAGAGAAAAAATTCAAATCTATGCTGTAACATTTTATTAGTAAAACTAATGTTGCATACAAATTGACCACTAATAAACATTTAATAAAATAAAGAATTTAATATTTAACAATGTGGTTTGGTTATTTAAATGAAGTGTTTATTTTATTTTATCTTTAGGGACAGAAAAGTAAAGCTCAATGTAGTTTTTTGACTGAACATTGATTTCGATTCTAATTGCTTACTACGGTTGTTTCCAGATTTAAAAAAAAATCAAGGTCAAACCAGTCCACTAAGCTGAACAGCTTGTAAAATTAATAATTAGTTTCTCTTTAAGAATTTTAAATCTCTTTTATTTTCTTTTTACGTGAAAAATTAGAGGTAATTATTGTTATCAGTTATAAATTCTTGCTCCACTGTGTCCATTTCCAGCATTATACCCTTGATAACAATATACCACACTATTCTATTCCAAAGAGAAATATATTAACGAATCAGTATAAATTGAAAACATTCTATTCTTCATAAATAACCGGTTTTTAGGTTGTAACCCCACGAAATGCTTTCTATTTCATGTTTCAATTTGTTCTTCTTTCGATATTTTAAGTTTAAAGTGATTAAAGTTTGCACAATAATTTAAAAATTTGAATTAATTTGACAAAAGTATAAATGAATTCTTAATGATAGTTGTACTTCCTGTTTGAATTTCTGTAATTTTTGCATTTTAAGGTTAAAGATAATGAAATTCTTTTATTGTCTTAATTTAAAATGAAAAAAATCTCTTGTTATCTTAAGGTTTAAGGTAATATTTTTTTTCTTGGAATGTGCTCTGATAATATTCATATGCTTAGAGGGTTGACAGGTTTTCAAAAATTAACGAATTGATTCTAATTTTTGAGAGCTTTCTTAAATGGTTTTCCAGACAGCATTAAAAAAAAATGCAATTTATAATTTTGTTCATTTATGTGTTTATGAATTCAGTTCTTTTTATGAGACTCAATATCAATTCCTGCAGATAAAATTTCATTGTAAAGACATTAAGTGCAATTTTTGCCCTCAGCTCAGCTCTTTTGCCTTTAAATATAGAGCTTTATACTGTTCTATCATTATACAGAAAAAATAATTTGACATTTAAATATCAAAATTATTAAGTATACATCTGATATAATTTCCGTACATTTGCAAGAAAACAATTTTACTTAAGTTATCTAGATTTTGGAAATTGATTTAAATAGTAAAAATTTCCCCTAAGCATTTTTTCTCTTTTTCTCAAACATTTCGAGCCATCGAATTCGAGTATCAAAATTGGAGAATGTTTTCATGGTTGCTTCTTTCTTCTTCTTTTTTTTTTTTTTTTTTTTTTTTTTTTTCAAATGGAGTTAGTTTCCACTACATGTTGCATGTTATACAATTCTTATATATTTAGTAATCAAGAAAAATATATTTAATTTGAAAATTCTTATATTTGTTGGAAAAAGTAAGAAGGGGGGGGACTTCATGTATCGATTTCAACATATTAGTAATTCCATAAAAATGTCTTTTCCAATCTGTTTTCAAAATGGTGTGATCTGTTTGTGAATATCGACAAAATACAGGGCCAATCATTTTAAATGATTAATGTTTCTAGGAACATTTATTTTTATTTTTCCTAGCATATTAATTTTCACTAAAGACTAAAGAATATTTCTTTCCATTGATCTAAATTTCAAATTAGCAGTCCTATGATAGTAGAGATATCTATTGTTTCTATACCTAAAATACAATTATATCAACAGACTGAAAAAAAGTCGTTATAATTCTTATATTTATGCCAGCTGAGTTAGATAAAAAAGAAAACAAGAATATTGATTAGAATAAGTTAAATTGTTTCTAGTCAGCCCTCCTCCCCAGCCTCAGATCAGATATAGTAATTTTTTTTTGTCTCCTTTTCTTTTCTAATAAAGAAATTTCCATCAGATTCAACTTTATGCCATTCTTTCAAGCAAACATTTTAGTAATGCTTCACATAGTAAATATATAGAAAATTTTTATTATTTCACCTATTAAATGAAAATAATGAACAATTTCTTGAACAACTGAACGTTTAATTTTCTCTTTCTTTTTATATACTACGCATTATGAACGGTTAAACCCTCAATATTTGCCATATTTTAACTTCTATAATTCATTTTATCCATTTTCAGTGAATAGATTCCCATAAAAAGCAAAGTCATACAATTCATGAAATGAAGAAAACAAGTTATAACTCAACAGCCTTTTCTTTTTTTCCAACTGAGAAGTTCCTATTTGTTTCAATTTTATTGCTATTCTTTCATGCATCATTTTAGTAATGCTTCATCAAAGACAATGAAAATTATCATCCCTCTACTTGCTGTATGAAGATAATAAATAATTTATTGAATAAATGAACATATATCTTTCTTCCCATGACTACCCACTAGAATGAAATCAGCTTTTATTATTTGCGATAGCGTATCATTCATTTATCCTTTCAGAAACAATTGGTTTCCATTAAAGACAATGGCAAATAATGACTGAAATCAGGAAAATAAATAAAATTTTAACTGGTTGATTGACTCTTGCTTTTTTTTCTTTTGTGGCAGGGATGTGCCAGGCAGCGAGCAGCTCCCCGCCCGCTGACGATTTCCTGAACAGCGACAGCCGTGCATCGAGCCCGCTCTCCTCGAGTGCAGTCACCGACGACAATCCTCCGGCGCACGGCTCCGGTGGAGGGACGGCCAGCTGCGGCGGCAATTCTGGCGGCGACAGCGACGCCAAGAAAGGCAAGAACAACCGGCGGAAGAAAAAAACGCGCACAGTCTTTACTCGCAGCCAAGTGTTTCAGCTTGAGTCCACTTTCGACATGAAACGTTACCTATCCAGCTCGGAACGGGCCGGCCTAGCCGCTTCCTTGCACTTGACTGAGACACAAGTGAAAATCTGGTTCCAAAACCGACGTAACAAGTGGAAACGGCAACTTGCAGCTGAGCTGGAAGCTGCCAACATGGCCCACGCTCAGCGAATGGTGAGGGTTCCAATCCTTTACCATGACACTGGTTCCTCGTCAGTGACGGCCACCGAAAACTCATCACTCAGCGTTGCGACATATCCGTCACTATACTATCACCACGCCTCCTTTGCCAACAGCCAGAGTGGGGGACGGGCCCCTCTCTCCAGTTTGGTGTGATGACACTTTTCATCGGAACTATTCCTTCTCTTCGTTATCTTCCGTCAAAAGATAACTTTGCCAAAGAAACAGAAAGAAAATAATTACAAAAAAAAAAAAACCGAATGCTGTAGTGCTTCCTTACTGTTGTTACTATGAGAAAAAAATGCAAAGCTTCTGGGCTGGTATTTCCTCGAACAATATCTTAATTACTGTTGTTCATGAGTCATCATTCGGTTAGCGTAGAATAGCAGCGTGAATGAGCAATTCCATTCCTTACAATATGTACTTTTTGATGGATCTGTGCATATTTATTGTCTTCAACCAAGAAACGAGAAAATGGGGTTGGACCAAAGATTTAATCTGTGTTACTGGAGAATAAATAATACTCGCTCATCGTATTTTAAAAGGATACTTTACTGCTTATTTTCTTCTGTCTTGTTTTCTGTTGAAGTGGTTTGAATGTCTTTGTGTTATAGGGAATATACATATATATATATATACATATATCAGTATAAATTATGCATAGCATTGCACATATCTCCTGTGAAATTCTTTGCTGCCAAAAACGAACTACTTTTAATTAATGAATCGATTGCAGTAGAGTTTTAATATTCTCCATTTAATATGTTTTCATATAGATGGCATTCGATTCATAATCAAGATTATATAAAAACTGTTATGGTAAGTTAAAAACTTGTCTCTATACTTCAAAATGATACTATTATGTATCTAAATAGTTCATCTCATTGTCTTATTTATTGTCTACATCATTATGAAACATTTTAAATGGAAATAATACATTATGTGTGCGTCGGAATTAGGTGCAATATTTATTCATTATATAAAAAAATTTATATTACAAAATGTAGATTTACTTTTTAACTGTGCAAATTTGCCTGTCGATAATGTAATACGAAAGTTTCTTTTGAGTTAGTTGAATTTTAAATCATGGAAAGTACTCGGTATTAAACCCTTTTTATTTATTAGGTGCGAAACCCTTTCATATTTTCTAAATACTACCTTTATCATCAAAAAGTAACCCATGCCACTCATTTGAACAGAAAAATGTCAGTAACTGAAAGCTTCCGAAGAAAAGGCAATTATAAGTTATGGTCATGCATAACTAATAGCTAAGTGCAGTCCACAGTGCATTAAAATACATCCGTTTCTGACGACCACTCAATTAAGATGTAAACTTAAGGAAAGAGGCGAGAGTAAATTCCGACCATGAAAATTTAAATAATTTCCGAGCTAAATATGCAATTTGTAAATGAGGCGAAGAGTCCAATGATTAACATTTAACTCTAAATTTGTGACTCCTCTTGCGGTTAACTTGAATCTTCGCATTTCTACCGATTTTATCCCTTTGTAATATTCAAAAGGACAAGACATTTAATAAGCCATTAACTACAGCGCTAAGAAATGTAATTATCTTATACATTCGCTCTAGGAAATATTTAAGTGCAATATTTTAAAAGGCTCTGCATTTTGTTTCCCATATTATGCTTCAAGCATCTCTTTAATATCGTATAATATTAGTGTTATGCTTTTTAAATGTCACCTGTAGAATTTTTTTGATGTCATTTGTAAAAGTATTTCAGTAAAAAAGAGGAAATAGCAATCGAAATATTAAATTTAACCTGAATGCATCCTTTTTTTTTTAAAAAAAATGCATTACTCAATTAACAATTGGTTATACAAAAATGAAAATCACGCATGTAATTCACTTTCCTCTGCAAAAATGAATCTAAGTTTTTTTGTTTAAAAAAATAATTTTTATTTTCTTCAATGAATTATTTCACAACAGCAGTAGATCTTTACTTTTTTCAGTGAATTATTCCACAAACAAAAGCAGTTTTTAGTTTCTTAAAAACTAAAAATAATCCACAGTTAGAAAATAAGTTTATTAAATTTCGATTTAAATGTTAATAATGCATAAACTTATATAGTCAGGTGTTGCATTTTACCACACAGAGTAGACCTTATTTTTAAGGAACAATGCTTAATTTAAATTTTCTTGAGTGAAAATATGTTTATAAATACTCCCTAGAAATTCCACTACGTTTAAAGAAATTATTTTTTTTAGAACCATTTAAACGTTAACACTAAACATTTGAATGTAAAAACATTGATTGAATTTATGTTTTAAATTTTCGATTCTTAAACACGATTTAAAAAAAAAACCCTGAAAAGTAAGGAAAAATGTATTAAAAACACAAATAATTTTTTTAAAAAACTGAATATTAATTATTGAATTATTGTAAGTCCAGGCATCCATAACCCCAAGGTAAAAGTATTAGAAAATTGCATTGTCCCTCTTTGATTGCATTTTTATATTGATATTTAAAAATAAAATTAGAATTATATGCCAATTAATAAGTTTAATGTATTGTAGGAATTTTCATACCAAAGACTGCAATCAGATGTTACAATTTTGAAATTTTATTTCAAGACTAACCAATCCTATCAAATCATGACTTGGAGTAACTCAGGAAATTGTGAACCGGAACAAATACAGTTAGATTATATAATTTTTATTCTTGATTGTTATCTAAGCTTAATCATGAGATTAAAATTTATGTTACCTTATACAACGAAGATAATCATTACTTATATATATATATTTTCAATTCCTATTGTTATATCAGTTAATACCATCAGATTAAGTAAATTAATCTTATGTATCAAAGATGACAGTCACTTAGAATATTTGATTTTTCATCAATATATTTTAATATATTAGCAATAAAGGAGTTATTCATTTATTAAAAAATCGTTTCAGTTAAATTTAAATCACAAAGAATAATCTTGCCTCCAGGATTCTGAACAGTCTGTATTTCCTGGAAATGACATAAAAGAATTAAATGTAAAATATAATACTGATTTCTTTGTTCATGGATAAATCATCCTGATACAGTATCATTTCTTGCAAAGTCTCTGAAAGGTTATATCAGTACTGTGGACTGTATAGGAAAATAAATGATGCATGAATAATTAAATGATGAATGAAAAAATTCATGAATAATTACTATTTTATTCAGAGTATTCAAATTTTAAAAACTGGTTAATATTTAAAAAGATCTGTAAAAGAATAAATTTATTATAGAAAAAAAAACGATTCAAGGAAGGAAAAAGCGCATTTCAAACTTCTGAAAAAAAAGCATGTGATGTATTGTGAATATGAATCCTAGGTTGTGAGATTTTTTTCTAGCAAAATCTGTAGAAACAATGTGTATTTTATAGCTACTTGAGAAGGAATATTGATACTATAAACCTACCTTATATATTTATGAATGGTAAGTCTAAAACTTGAATACATTCTTGAATACTTGAAACTGCTTACACTAAAACTGATATGGAATACTTGATAACAATATTAAAATGTTTAGTTTTATACTAAGGTGAACAATTTTCTACAGCTTTTGTTAGAATTTTACTTGCACTGTAGCAATTCCCTAATTCTGTCTGCATCATATTCATCAGTAACATAGATTTTACTGCATTCTGATTGATTCCTACTTCGTACTATAGCTCAAAGAAATAACTCATGCATAGGCATTAAACTTAAGTCCATATAGTAAATACTTTTCTAATTGTACTTTATTTTAGATTTTTATAAAAAAAAATTGTAATTTTTTGATGACTCTGAAAATTTCATGAAATTTTATAGGATAATTCTCACTGGTCTAAAATTATTATAAAAATTTGTTTTTCTGTATATTACTTTTACTAAGTACTGACTGACGAAATATTTTCTCTTCTATTAAAATGTAAAGATTACAAAGAAAATTATTAAAAAAGAAATTTTTTTATTTTTCACTGTTTTGGTATGTTAATGTGCATATTTTAAAAAATAGTTGGATTTTTTCATTACAGATTCAGCTTTAATTCTAAACAATAATTAAAAGGATTTTATTAATATTTCTTTAGATTCACGCAAATAATGAAAAATAGTTAATTTGTAAACATTACTTGAAATAAAAGCATTTTTTCAAAAAAAATATTTAAAAATCCTCTTTATTTTGTTTGTTTCCTCTAAAGAGAAATAAAATATTTTTTGTTATGTATCAATTGTATCATATAATGCCATAAGTAAAATTTATGAATGAAACCAAATTATTCCTCAGGTTATTGCAAAAAATTATTCCTGAAAAAAACTATTTAGTACTTAAAATCTTAGTCTATTTTTTTTCATATTTTTTGGTGTTGTTGTTAAATTCAGTTCTTACTAATGTTTAAAATAAATTCAAATATGTGTATCAATTGAGTTTCAAACTCTATTTTTATCCGCATATTTAAACAACTTTTATTTAAATATGCCATAAATATGCATTGAATTTAAGTAGCGATGATATTTTCTGTAACTATTTTGTATTGTAGTAAGAATATTTATAACACGCAAATAAATTGATAGATAATACATAGTTTGAAATGCTTGCAAATGTAAAAATAAATATATGTAAGCGGTAATCATCTTCTGAACAAAGTATTACGTTTGATGTGACCAGTGATTAACTAAAAGTATCTGAGCTTCGTATGGTTTTTACAAAAATCATATCAATTTACCAATTACTAATTTCGTGGATTTTTTAAGATGTATTGTATCGATCAATAATGAAACTTCATGGTTGTCTTATGCAGTATTAACTTCTTATTGAAAAAATTATATGTTAATTCCTTCTTCCATATGTATATTAAATTTAGTTTTAAACTATGTTGCTGCATTTAATAAAGTGAATCTTTGATATTGAAAATCTTTCGTAGTAGACTATTTCCATGCATCATTTAAACAATCATATGTCAAGAATATACATACACACATTACAGAGTGAAGTAGAGAAATACTTTGATGCTGAAAAAATAAAATGTGAGAAGAAAAAAGAAATGTTCTCATTTAAAATTCAAACAATTTACTTTGGGTAATTTTTTTACACCACCATCTTTTTTAAAGCCTGTTTTCGTTATCATTTTTTTTTAATTATCGGAGTTTTGCATAAAATTTTGATTATTTTGATAGAGAGAACCTAAATATAAGAGATCGAAGCGTAGTTTATGCGACTAAATAAAAGTTTATTTTCATATTTGCAATTTTTATGAGTGATTGATTTTTAAAAAGCAAGCAATCAAAATAATTCATTTTGGTTTTAAAATACATTTTAATACATTAATAGTAAAATTCAAGTTCTGTCATTAACTAAAACATATCACGAGCTCCTGTTCTACAATTAAAACGAGCTTCTTTCTATTCTTCAAGCAATGACAATAATACACCTTGATTTGAAAAAAATAGAAGTATTTTCATTTAATATTGACTAATTGGAAAAAATAAATTATAATAGTTTATTTGGTATAAGTAGACTAATAAAGAATTAAAAAATGGATGTAAATAGCACAATTTTTCTTATTTTCTTATTTAAATGAATGAATAAATAATATACATGAATGAATAGATAACTCGTTTTGAAATAAGATACAAAAATATATACTATTATACAAATCTTAAAAAATAAAAATAAGAGAGAACTATAAATATTACACATAACCATATCTGTCTAATATATCCCAATCATGTACAACTGACTTGCCACATGGATATTTCTTTTGCAAGAAATGTTATACAACATTACAATAAATCCAATATTTCAATAAATTACATTATTTCTCTTGCACCAGTCATTTATTGTAATATGCAAAAATGCTACATCTTGAGGCTATATTACACACAATATTTAATTGAAATTTTTAATTTTAAACATTAAAGTTTGGCCTGAAGTTTATATTTCATTATTGCAGAAAATTGTTATGCCATCATATTTGGGTTATGATGATAACTCAGTAAAATAAATTATCTAATGAAGGATATTCTCTTCGAATCAATAACCATAAATATAATATACAAAATTAAGGCAATCAAAAAGGCTAAAATAAAAATGATCATAACAATATCACCCATTCATATTAGCAATTATGTTTCACATTATTTTTTCAGTATTTCACTACCCAATAATAGAATATATTTATTTACGTTTAAATAAAAGTAATGTGCAATTGCTAAAAATATATATGATTAGTACTGAAGAAATTAACTCAAATATATCGATTTATATTAGAATTCAAAAAAAGTATATAATATTAATAATTATATTACATATTCAAATGTAGTTATTTATTAGATTCTCCTGAACTTATATTGAATCAATGACCGAATTATTCTTAAGCGACACATAATTAAATGAATTACAGTTTGTATAAGAATGGGAAGGAAAAAAATTGCATATCAAACCTAACTACATTTTATTTTCCAAATCACTGAATCAGTTATTAGAAAATAACCAAAGGAATCGCAATTTTAAAACGCATGAAAAGTTACTTGTTAAAGTACTATGAAAGTGTCAGTCCTAAAATTTATTGATAGAACAAATAATAATAAAGCTTTAAATGTCTGAGGCTAATTTTAAAGCAAGACTTGTGTTTTTTTTTCCAATAAGACATTAAGCCTCCCCCCCCATCCCAGTTGTTCTACAAGTAGGTTTTTATAATAAATAAATTTTGTCGAAATAAATAGAAAGTTTCAATGAAAACATGTGACTCAATGTCCATTTTCACTTTAGTTGACTTGCTAAGAAACAAAATCAGCAACTTCAATGTTAGAGCGAGTTTTTTTTCCCCATTGAAACAACAAGCTACTTCTTGCAATCTATAACAAAAAGTGACCATTGGAATCCAAAATAAATATCGTTATTTCAGGAATGATATCAAAAATTATTCATGTCATTTCAACGAATATTCATTTTATATATCCATATAAAATTCCACAATATTAATCTCCCAATATGTAACGAATCGACGAATACATTGAAAAAAATTCTCAGTAAAAAACAGTATTATTTTCTCTAAGAATTAAAAATTCCCTATCATATTAGACTCATATTTATAGATCTTCAAGTTTATTCATTGGAACGACTGAGTTTTGAATAAAAAGAGAATGGGTTTTTAAAAACGTTATAGCGAAGTTTTTACGTGTTTGGTATCCTTTATATTTCTTGTTTCAGATAGATTCAGAGCTATTTTTCGGCTAGCTGATTAATTAAAATCATTTACAGTTCTGTTGCTTTTCAAAATTAAACATTGTTATATGAATTTATCTGGATAGGATAAGTTTTTACTTCAAAATCGCAAATTAATCGATAAACATCAAAGTTATTAACATTTCAAATTGATCGGTTAATTTTGCGCCTTCCTGTATTCATTCCTGGAGCATTAGTATAATAATTTATAGTGTTTAACGCTCAAACCTGTGCATCCCTAACGTACCATCCATTCACTGGTTCCACGCGCTCCCAACAAAAGCTACCGAAGGCCAGTGCTATTCAGTTACCCAGATGTAGAATAGAGTGCAGAGACAAATGATCCGTACATCCACAATACAGACCTCCGCCCCCCACGGGATAGGATCCTCAGTAGGTAGGGATCGAGATCGAAATGAACATGTAGCGCTAATAGATGTTTGACAGGGCGGTTTTCAGGAGGAGGAGATGATGATTTTTCCTGCTTTCATTATCCCTCTCATTTTTCACCTCACCCCGGAGGACGCTTCGTCCCCCATCCTCCCTTTGTGTTCGACATGATTTCGGAGGGAGATTCGGTCAATAGCACCAAACGGCCCTTTATTCGATCTGGAGTGAAAGGAAGAGGCAGAACATTTTGCTTCGTGGGTCTCGATTTTGATGAAACCGACGGCTTACTGCTTACTCAACTCGTGGCAGAGAGGAGATTTCCGATGTTAAGCTACAGGCTTTGGGGACGAGAGCATCGTAAAAATTTCTCCGTAAAATGATCCGTTTTCGCCCCCCTCTACTCCACCCTTTACTATTTGAAGAAATTTGGTTTCTGTTTTGTTTGACACTGTATCCATTTTGCGTAAACAAAGAGACGAGATTGTTTCCTCTCTCTCGTTTAAAAATTTTGTCACGCACACACACATTATATATAAACATTTAATTTAAATTCAAATTAATTTCGAAAGTTTTGTCTCAATTTAACCCATATCAAAGTCCTTCTAAAATATTCTCTTATTTCCTGATCCAATTCCACTTTATCTATTTAATTAATTCAATATAAACTTAGTAAAATGCTGAATCGGCGGGAAGCTGAAACTGTTCCCACGCTGCGAGTGAAATGATAAAACTGCCGATCTAAGCTAATACTTTTAAAAAAGATTCCTGTTTCCCTTGCCTCTTTCGGTATATGTATCAGAAATTCCTAGAAGAATATTTATAATACATAACATGGTAAACAATGTTTTCCCTATCAAAATATGGCATAAAGTACGAGGTAAAATTAATTTAGGCCCTTTTTCGCCACTTTTGCTTTGCCTGTGTCGCTTGCAAATATGCCTGCTTCCGGAGGAAGAATACAGCCAACTTAAAAATGTAGAAATCTCATCAATGTCTACGAACTACAATCTACCAAAGTTTGAAATCTTTACATATGTGAGTGTGATAACTAAACACAAAAAGAAATGGGCATCATCAAACGTTTTTGTTTGTAAATACTGTAACAAGTGTCATACACAAAACTGCCATACATAGTATAAGCATTGGATTTTTAAAAATTAATTCCTAATTTTTCCTCAGGATTTTACTCCAGCAATTTCTTCTTAGTTAAAAAAGTAATAATAAATTTCTCCATTATATTCAACGCAGCAAAACGGAACTGTTCCTAATAAGAGGAATATATTTTTATAAAATGGGTCATTATTTAATAGTAATTGTAATAAAACTTTATTCAAAAAATGTAAATTGAATTTTTAACATTCATATTTTGAAAAATTATTTTTGTTTAAAAATATCTAAAGATTATTAATAAAAAAAACATCGATTGAGAATTTTTGAAACTTCAATATATTTCTATGTCACTTTAATTAGGATGGTGATCTGCACTATCAGAAATTTTTCATTGATTTTCAAGTAACGGTCTATAAATTAAACCATTAAGGAGCGGATTGTTGATTACTATTAAGTAATGAAATTTTTGGAAGAAAGTCCGCAAAATTTATTCTGGTAAAACAATCTACCCCACCCCCTTTTTATATAAAACTACGACACAAAACCACAACTTGTTACTTAAACTATGCCGGCGTCCTAGCATAGTGTAGCGCGTCTTCCCCGTGATTTGGACGTCCTGGGTTAGAATCCCGGTTCTCCCATGGTTATTCTTCCTCTGTTTTATCTGAGATGTGTGAATGTGCCCCCCTGTAAAAAGAGGCTGTGCAAGCGAATGAGTGATGCGTGAGTGGCAAAGTCCTACTCTTGGCCCTTATCGGCTTAAATCGCTGTCTTCGTAACAAGGGCTTGCCCAATGGCAAATGCCATATGAAACAACAACTTAAACTATTAAGTAATAGACATTCGGCAATAGCACTTAAGTTTGGCTTTGGCGATTTTCATCTTCATTGCACTTTATCTTTCTAAAAAAAAGGTGATTTCGATTTATTTTCTCCTGCAGTCACAAAGCAAATAATAGGGGTCAAGACAGGTAAAACTGTTCTGGGCTTTATGAAATTATGAAGATAAAATAAGAGCATATTTATTCCCCTTTAGAACACCAAATAGGATAGAGGAAAGAAAACGTCTGTTACGCTTAGGCTGTCAGCAAAACCAAACTGCTCAGTCAGATTGGCTAATAAGTAACCATATTACCAATCAGTCCATAGAAATTTATCATCTTAATTTCAAAATTTTGCAACAAGAAAGAATTTATGCTTTTCCCCCTAGAGCCTCATTTGTAAAAGCTCGATGGAATCTTCGAAATGGAAATACAATCAGACACAGCGTACGTGCCAGTCTTATTCCGTTGATAAATTCTTTTCGTGACTCCATGAAGGAACAGAATTTCCATGACTCCATGCAGGAACAAAAAATTATATTGCAGAAATTAGTTACAAATAATTAAGATAAATATAATTATTTGGAAATTTCGGAATAAAGAATATCATAGCTAGCTTGGTCACCTTTGTTAACTTATGTTGAAAAGCAAGTTGTTATTATTTATGAAGCTAGGATAAAGAAAGTGCCTCTCCAGTTTTATGCAAAATTATCTGCTTTCAACCTAAGCGAGAAAACACACACACACAGGTATTTCCTTTATAGTCCATTATGTTGTGGATAACCATTTTCCCAAGTCAAGTAGTGTGGTCAAATCCAATAGTGCATGGAAAGTAAAATAATTTTCTTTTTCTCAATAATCCGCAAAGATGCAACACAGGAAATTAATAACTATTTTTTTTAAATACAGAGTGAATATTTGATAGCAGATAGCGATGCATAACCATGAATACTTAGTATCTACTGTGCCCACTAAGAACTAACAGCATTAGTATCTGCGAGGTCTACGATTAAGACCTTAGACTACGCCACTGTTGCTTCGATTATAGACTAAAAACCAAATTCAGAAAAGAAGTGGTCAGTAACAAGTTTGAGATTATAGGGTCAAGCCCAATTACCTCAAACTTATTATTCAGATTATAGGGATTATTGGAGTCCGTAATATATTTATAAAGCTTATAAATATATCACTGATTCATTCCAATAATATATTTATAAGCTTTATGCTTTAACAAACATAATAAATTATAACAAGTCATTTATTGAATATATTATAAGATAATAAATTGAACAATGCTTTTAAAATAATTGGGCTATAATGAAAGCTGAGTAATCAGAAAAGCAAATATTTAATCATATATAAGCAAATTAAGGTGCTACTTCTTTAAGATAAAAAATGAATCTAAGTTTGCTTAAATAAGAATCCTGGAATAATGTATTTCCAGTTGCTTTTTTTTTATCAATTTAAACATAATACTTGGACAATTGAGGAAATCATTCATCAAACAAGCATTTAAGAGATTATTCTTTCAGATTTTCAACATTTGTGTAAAAAAAAATCGCTATTTTAGAATTTTAATGAGATTTTTAAAATATTTTCTTATTGAAATTTCTTTTTATCTCTCATTAATAAAAGATTCGGGCTTTTATTCTGGGAAATTATTTGTTTCTTGACCTATTTTTCCCCTTTTCTTTCTTAAAAAAAATTTTTTTTTCAACCTTTATTGTTTAAAGTTCACATTGACATGAATTTTAAGATTTTAATTGTCTGAAATTAAAAAAAACATTTTCATTTGCAGTAGCTCATTTTGAGAAATTATAAGCGTTTCAGAATTTTACAAGAAATTTTCTATTCAACCGTTTGTTTTGTGCAGCATCTGAGCGAAATCTAAGGATGATATGCGAGTACAAAAAAACAAATATTGCCAATTTAAAGAAACATAAGGAAAAATAAGCCTTAAATAAATAAACAAATTTATAAAAATCGAATTGAAGTTTTGATTAAGTATATATAGCAGAGAAGGTAGTTCTTTGTTAGCAAATGACTGCAATGTATATATAAGAATTTGAGACCCTCCCCCCCGAATGGCACATGCTAAATGCAAAGCATATATTATAAAATATACCAAAAAAGATACAAAGAAAAAAATAAGAAGAATACAAAGGAAAATAATAAAAAAATAAAATAATTAATGGCTAAAAATTATGATTAAATGATAAGTGCACACACACACACAAAGAATCAGAAAAATTCTTGGAAAAGTTCAAAAATAAGTATAACAGTGGGTATGGTTATCTCGAAGCTTTCTCACATACTAATAAATGTATTCACATATTTTTAACCTTATGCCATTGAAGAGCAATAGTTGTGAAAGGGAATAACAGAAAGTATCTGGATTTCGTTTTAGTTTAGTTATATTAACCTCGCGTTTTGAAGCAAGACTAGGGCTATTTGGAGACGAAATTCATAATTTTGAGCCCTGAAGAAAGACTAGGAGGAGGCCTGAGCGTGCGGCTCCATCTCCAAATTTCCACACCACACCAACGGATTTAACGTACACCAGACCAGCTTACACGACGGTTCTTTGATGGAATCTGGTCTGAAACCTGAAACCCTTCAGTTCCGAAGCCATGACCTTACTACTAGGCCATAGAGGCTCTAGAAATTCTCTGGGGTGTGATTAATATACACTTACTAGAAAATCGAACGTATACTTCGAGCGACTTTTTTCGATAGATTAAAATCAAAATTTGACACAAAACTACAATTAAACTACATACCAAATTTCATACATTTGAGTTGTTTCGTTTTTGAGTTATCGCATTTAGTTTGTGAAAGTACAGATCGGCATATGTTCGACAGATTTTTTCCCAAATTTGACGTCTTCCTACAGTTTAGATGTTAAAACTATATACTGAATTTTACCCATCTAACTATCTTCATTTTACAGCTAGCACAAAAACTCATATTTTGATAGTTGACAATACAAATTACTTTTGAATATATTGCTTTCAAAATTTGATTAAAAAACCCTGCAAATTTGATGTAAAAACCTTGTAATAAATTCCATCCATTTCTCACAGAGTGTGTTAAATCAGTGTTTTCAAAGATAGATAGATATAATTCCAAGAATATTTTTCAAACTGAGTGAAATCTACAATGTCGAAATTCGTCAAAATCACCAATTCGAATTTTTCGATAATTACAATATTTTCACATTATATACTTCGTATATTAGGGGGGAAAAACTTAACTTTTTTTAATTAGATAAATAGTGAAGAAATATTTAGGAAACGATTAAACTCGCTTTATTTCAATCTATCCGCACATTAAGTGACTGTTTTAAAATATAATTGATACATAGTTTGTAACATATTCATTAATCTATCACAATTATATTCGAAATTGTTTATCGGATTCACAAATTTATAAAGCCGATTATAGGTTCATTAGTTGAATTAAAGGTACATTAGTTAAACGGAAACAACTTTTGTATTACTTAACTATCATATATAAAATGACGCTGTTATGTCAAAAGATTTACGTATTATGTTAGAAGAGGAATTTAGAAATAATCTGCTTAGTCACTGATCCTATTCATTTTTACTGCCTAATAAGATGAAGCTGTCTGTTTTAATAATGTGATGTTGTTTCGACTTATCTAAAATTCTATAAAATTAATATTGAGATATTAAGGGTGCTTATGAGAAATGTTATTATCCATAATAATGATACTTATAAATTCCACAACATTTTTATATCGAATTATAAAGTTTTCATATAGCTTAAATTTAAAATTTTCACAGTATGATAATTCGATGCAAGTACAGAATACAGGCAAATCAATTAAGTGGTTAGTTAATATAAGAATATATACTCATTAGCCGGTTTGATGCGCAACAATGAAGTAAATAAACATTTAATAAAAAAATTCAAGTAATTTCTTTTTCTTTTACGATTTTCTGAATTATTTTAAACAAACATTCAATAATATCAGACATATTCACTGAAATAACTTTTTAAAGTAAAATTTAAAATAACTCTATAGTTCTTTTTGTTTTTACAGAAAAATAATTGCGGTCAAATTTATTAATGATATGACTATTCATTATTTTCACGAATATTCAATTACGGTGTTGATTCTAATTCTCATTCTTTTTGGTTTGACTTACAATTCATGACTCACGGTTGCAGAAAACAAAGCTTCTTTATTGATCAGGTATATGAGAGCAACATATGGGAGTAGATTACCACATTGGAAGTTTTTTTAGGGGAATTTAGCCAACATCTGTATCTTTTTTTTAAATTTCCGACTGGCTGGTACCCGGCGCGTTGCTGCCGCCAAAAAAGTGCAATCGATCAATAATTTGGCAATGTTTTATCGAAATAGGATGAACGGTACGACCGTATATAAAATAAGAATAAACAAATATTCATTTTTATATAATAGATTTGGGAATTCTTTTAGAACTGTAATACTTGGTGTTTATTCAGAATGGTAATGAAAGAAACTATTTATTGCATCTCATGATTTGTTTAATATTCGTTCAGAATTCTTAATTTTAGAAAATGTGATTAAAATATTTTCTTTTAAAATTGATTTAACATATAAAATATATTTATACCATAGAATCGCTAATATGGTTGAAAAGATAATTTTTTGAAAATTAAGATAGTGCAAAGTTATTGGTACTATAATATTTTTCTGGAAGTTACTGCGAAAAACGCTAAAATTTAATTAAAATTTTAACCCCCCAGGACAGATCTCCCGAAAATTTTCTCACATAATCTTCAATAAATTTGTTACTTTTGAGAATGACTTGCATGGCATTTGTGTACAATAGCTATGCAATATTAACTTTTAACATGGATTTAGCATTTCTACTGAATCTATTGTGTCTCCTCGGTGAGTTATGTGGAGATTAATCCTTAGTAAATAGATGCGGTTCAGATGAGAATTTATTAAATTTTTTAGATAATTGTACTATGTCTATAACCATCCCATAGATGTAAGCAATATGCTGACCAAGTTTCATCGCAATCGGATGAACGGTTTAGGAAGGCATAAGAGACATATAGACAAACATTCATTTTTATTTATGTAAGATTTGTTGTAGTCGACGACAGTCAGTAATTCATTGCTAAAATGTACATCTATCCGAAGGAATTTACATAATGCTTTTTATGAGTACAGCCAGAGGATAGAACCCATGATGATGATGTCGCGTCCGTGCTTCCACGTAAAGGGGGTGGAATAGTTTCTGAGGGTAAAGACCACAAAGCACCAAGAGAGCAGAAGTTTGACTTATAGCTCACATGAAGATGAAGCACACATTCACTTGCACAACCCCTTTTTAGAGGGGTACATTCACACACCTCACAAATAGAACACAGATGAAGAACAACCATGCTCAAACCAGGACTCGAGCCTGGGACCCCCAAATCACGGGGAAGACGCTCTACCCCTATAACAGGAAGCCGGCGATAGAACCCATAAACCCCTCTATATATTTATATATTTCAGGTATCGCTTTAATCCACTACTCTACAAGTTCATGCAGTTTGAAGATAAATGCCAAAAATTAGAAAGAAGTGGAAAAGTGAAAATGTAAGTTGATTTGACATACAATTGAATTTAAAAGCTGCCTTTTTATTTCCTACAATTCTGTAATAAAAGTTAAATTTGTTGAAAATACTGTTTCACAAAACAATACAGCCACTCCGACAGAAGTTTTGAATTTTCTTCTGAAAAGTTAACGAAGAACATTTTTACTACTTTCACGTATTTTTCCAATTCAATCAAGTTAGATTTACTTCCTCCCTTGATTGATGAAAAAAATAAATCGTATCGCAGCTAATTAGGAGAGACACTAGATCATTTAAATGAGCATCAAATCTTAATTTTCGTAATGGTCGCTGAAATGTTGAAGATAGGAATAAGATATTGAAACAGAAAAGGTAATCTTTTCAATGAATAGGAATATTGTTGTTAAGACAATAGAAATAACCAACAAGAGCAATTTCTTCGAAACTTTCTCGAGTGCTTTCTAATAAAAGGTGTTATCACCCTCCCTTCGGTATATTCCGTCATGAATATCACGAGGGCTCAAATTTTTATTTTCACACTTAAGAGTTGTGTACTGCATAGTAAAATGAAGGAAACCGGCCCCTGTATATTTAATTCCATTGCTTTAACGAATAATAGTTGCGATAAGTTTCTGGCTGGTATCTGAAATGATGGTTAATCATTGGGATGCGGTTAATATACAAGAATATGAAGTAGATATTTTGGACGTACTGAAAATCTGACATATGACTGCCTTTGTAATTACAAAATCACATACAAAATTTCATCTGTTTGCGTTTTCCAGTTATTGCGTTTACGAGCATGTGTAAGTACAGATTAACAGATGGTAAATTCCTAGTCGGATATATTTCAATATTAACTGCAGATTTACACTTTAGATGCTAAGCTACTGTACCAAGTTTTATCAACGCTCTTTACGCTTTGCAGTTATCCTGTTCACTCGAACTCGGATAGTCGGTCAGACATATTTCTCGTGTTAGATTTCGTTCAAAATTTGATACAAATCTACGAATTTGCTGTTGAGCTCATATTCTTCTTCTTGCATACAGCCGACCACCCCTCCACCACTGAACGCAGCAGTCTCGACAGGATTTGCTCTGGTCGACTGCTGAGTCCATATCTTAAATTTCTACCTTCAATCCTACTTTTCTATCCTACCTTCATTCCGCAAAACACATTTTTGGAAAGACGTCTGCCTGTGAACTCAATAACTAAACAACGCTTGAAGTCAGTCGAATAAGTCTATATCCTAAATTTCTTTCGACTAACTTCAAGCGTTTTTTAGTTATTGAGTTCACAGGCAGACGTCTTTCCAAAAATGTGTTTTGCGGAATGAAGGTAGCCTGAAACTCGGAGATTCGTCAAAATTTTGAATTAAAAGTTGTTGACAATTACGATATTTTCTCTTACTGTATTTTGTGTACGAGAACGTAAAAGACACGTCTAAGAAGAATAATTACCGTAAATTCATTAAAGCATGTGTAACATTCAAGGTATGCGTTAGTAATCTGGTCTAATATTCAACGTATACTTCATTAATCAAGTCTAATTAACAACGTATGCTTTACTAAGCAGGTTTAATATTCAATGTATGTTTTACTAAGCAGGTTTAATATTCAATGTATGCTTTACTAATCAGGTATAATATTCAATGTATGAGGCGCATATTGAAAGCTTGCTGAGAAGCATTTAAAAGAAACAGTGCGACGGATGAAACCAGAGCTTTGATGAGACAAAACTAGAAAGTCTTCAACATGAAATGCATTTGCCCATTTATTCTTCCGTATCCGTAAATCTTTGATTAATGTAATTGAATGTCTTCTACATCCTCCTAACTCTTCATATTTAACCCTACTGAATTTCTTTTATTCCCATGTTAAGATTTCATACTGACGATTTGAAATAATAGAAGAGAATGAAGAAAATTCTAAGCGAGATCTATGGCGAAGATTCCAGGGGCTATTTCAGTAATTGGAAATACGTCAAAAACACCATTAATTTATCTTAAATTACAGTATCTTTTTTGCACAAGTTCACTGTATGTAAGTGGAATAATGAAGTTGCCTAAAATGTTAATACCTTTTGAACAAACTTCCGAAAACACTTCTCACACAGTTAAAATACAAATATAATTAAAACAAGGATTGAGATATTTTTCTACGAATTGATTACAATTTATAATAATTGAAAAAATATCGAGAAACATACCTCACTACAAAGAATTCAAAAATTTTACATGATGAGATTAGCTACAGTTCTTCTGAAAATTATACATTTCAAGTAAATTTTAAATATCTCAACCTCCAGTTAATATCTAATATTTTTACTTATAATAAAGATAAAGTTATGTTCACGTGTTTGTGTTGGTCCTCAATAGTTCAGCACGTTTGATCTAGAGCTATAAAATTTGATACGTATATATTTTGGAAAAGAAAAATGTGAAAGTTGGAGTGATTTAAAAAAAATTAATTGAAAATCAAGCAAATTTTGATGTTTTTTCACGATAACTTCCAAACATATAATAGTACAAAAATAATTTTTACATCATCTTATAATTAAAAAAATTTCTTTTGAATGATTTAGATTATTTTGTGCTATAATTCATATTTAAATTTTTAATTTAATTAAAAAATATTTTAACATAATTCTTAACAATAAATTTCAAGTAAAATAAAAATAATTTAACCAGTACGAACACGTTATACTTGCATGAAAAAATTAGCCTTTATCCATACATTTGTATTTTGGCGACAAAATGCCGAAATTAAAATATTAAGTTAACTCACCATGCAAATTAAATTTAGAAAGGCTTGATTTTTCCCACGTGCTAATATGAAATCATAAAAATGTGAAACAATATTTTTAGGAATAATAGATGGAAGGATAAAATTATCGAGACTTAAAATATCTGCATTGTTATTGAAGACAAACCTGGTTTAATATGATGATATTATTATGAATTGTAGGACTATTAAAATTTGAAGCTTAAAAATATTTAATGAAGACACCATTAATACCAAGCTATCTAAAATATTTAATGGAAAATTTAAGTGACCATTAACCTTGACGACCCTTCTGATCGGCAAACACGGCTTGTTTACAATATGATAAACAATGCAAATAAGTAGTAGAAATTAAGTCTAATCTTTATTTAGTCGAAATATATTTTCATTGCCATTTATGAAAAGAATCATTAGGCAGTTACTAATAACTCATACATCAAAAGCTTTTAATCAAAATTACAACTTATCGATACCGTTATATGCTAGTTGAAAATAAATCTTTTAATATACTTATGGAATTAAGGCCACTTAGAGAAGAGATGGTGCAATTTTCTCTGAAAATTGCATTCTCAAATCTTCGTTGAATACTGACTAGAATGTGATTTTAAAAGCAATAGAGTCTTGAATTATTCAAATAATGAAAATTACTATTTAATCTCAATAAATGTTATGGTTATTATATTCCAAAACTGTAAGGTATTAATCGATGTTTAATTATAAGTCGCATCCATTTACAGCATTATTGAATAAACATATGCATTTTTTAGAAGGAAGAAAACCACTTTTATGTAGTTTCATAAATCCTTTACATCATTTTAAGACAACAACAACAAAAAAGTAAAATGTGAAACTACTCTGAGATAAAGATTTGATTTAATATATTGCGGTTGTCCCACAAACATATAAATACAAGTAATTATTATGTAAATAACAACAAACATGCATTGGAGATATATGAAATAATTATTTTAAAATGGTTTAGATTAAATATATTAAGATCCCGCTGCATCACTCCTCTGTAAATTTTCGCACCACACCAGCTGGAAAACTTGTGACTCTCAAAAATTTTAGCTTTAATTTAATTTAGCTTAATTCAATTAACGTCTCGTTTTAAAGCAGCACTAGGGTTATTTTGAGACTGGACATGTACCTTGAGCCTTGGGATGATGACAGCTGAGCTCTTCCACACCACACCAGTCAGAGAGCGTTGGAAACCCGCTTACACCTCGATTCTTTAGTGGAGTCTGAAACCTGAAACCCTCCGTTTCTGCAGCCGAGACCTTACCACCAGGCCACCGCGCTCTAAAAGGTATAGTAGCTAATATGCATGGAACATCTTAACTTAATATTTTAATTTAGTTGAAAAATATTCATGTTCCGTTTCGATGTAACATGAGGGCTATTTTTGAGCAGGACTCATAATTTTGAACTATGATCAAATGGCGAGGACACATGAATCGCTACTATTTTATCCAATTTCTTCTCCAGACAAACTGGAAAATAATTGGTTTCTATAGATTTATAGACCAAACCCACCCGCTTACTGGGAGGTTCTTCAATGAAATCGGGCTTTTAATCTGGAACTTTTCGCTTTACAGTTGAAGCCAACATTTTCCGTCAAATGTCTGTTTCGAGACTATCGGTGTCTTGTCTTTTTTTAAAAAAGTCATAGCAATTAAAAATAGACAGATTTAGACCAATCATTAATAAATAATATTATCGGCAGCTATGCTCACCGCCTTTCGCAATTCCATCCATCGGCATTATCAGAAGATAACAGCCAAAAATTGAAAAAACATTTCTGAAAACAGACACTATATGTAGTAAGATTATATAGATTACAGGCACTTAAAGATTCTGCACTTATAAAATAAGATTTAAATCTTTAAACTTTTATATATATGTTAAAAATGGCTTATATGATATATATTTAAAATATATATATACATTTAGATCACCCTGTATACGTTAATGTTGTACAAAAAGAGTATTTTTTTCCCTTAAAAACCAGTTCTTCGAGCATGCTTATAGGATTTTTACTCTCTTGCATGTTTCTAAAATCGCAATTCATGGCAATTAAACTGCAAACGTAAATATTGGCACAGACCACAAATTATTTTAATTATTTCAGAGCAGCTGTTTCAAAATTTAAAAAGGCAAATGCGTTTGAAACTCTTGATTATTCTCATCACAGGTAATCTCAAAAGAAATAAACTGTCTAGCCATGCCTCTCAAGCAATTGAATGACAATTGTCTAGATAGCACTGAGGTGGGGTCTATGGTTGTGACCTAGTGACCATCACGGCACTTTCCGTCACCAGAAAATGACGTGATCATGACGCCACTTCAAAGTTTCACACGATGGGTTGAATTTCGCTTGCGGACAATATTTTCATCACTATCGTCGGCACTTTCTAGCTGGTTAGAAAAAGTTGTCTATTATGAGAAACTTGCTTGACCGGTTCTGAGGGTAGAAATAAAAAATAGCTGACGGAAAGTGCGGACGATATTTTGCCGCGTGATAAGGCCTTAAAACGATACGGTTCTTCTCATGGGAAGCCGCCCTGTCATGGGAGTATAGGTAACTCGACTTCATACTATTATTAAACTTATGAAGTAAGTGAGAATCAATGAACGTACCGGAAGTTTATTATCTCCAAATTTGGATTGTCCTCCCCGGATGAGACTCAGCGCAAGTGACATAATTTTTAAATCTACAGTTTTCAATAATTAAATTATTTGTACCTTCTTTTAACCTCTTTTGTAGATAACAGAGCACATATAATTATAAAATCGTATTTTCAAGTAGATAGTAAAGAAATTCATTGATATGCCTTTTCAGATGCGCTGAAGGTTCATTGAAGTATCAAACAAGAAAAGATAAAAATTTCGTTTAATTTATCTATTATAAAAATTAGAAGCAAAATTGCAGGTGAGTTATAGAAATAATTTAAACATGTATAATCCATTGCATTGATTAGTTATCAAACTTGGTATTTTTATAAACCGTAAAAACGGTAAATGAAAGCAATGGTCCACTTTCAGAAACCATGGGTCATTGCCAGTTAGGTCAGACTTTTAATAGGGTTTTTTAAAGCTTTTACTTAGCTTGACCTGCTACGGGTTAATTTAAAATTGATTTTATAATCGATTATTTTGCTCAATTCCTGATATACTAAAGCTCTGAAATTTTGTATAGGTATTAGTTCTAATGATAATACCATATTTAAATAATTTTTTCTTAACAACAACTTTTGTAAATTAACATATTGATTGAACTCAACACTGATTTCACAGAAATAGCACTATATAGATTGTTTGAGGTATACTAATTTTTTGATTCCATATTATTTGCAAATCTGAATTATGAATTAAAGATTATAGAATAGGAATTAATGAAAAAGGTTTTTTTAATAGTTTTTTTTGGTATTGTAGTAAAAAGTAGAAAATTTTTTAATCAAAAATATAGCCTTGTTATAAAGAAATTATGATACACTGAATATCATTAAATAAAAATCCTGAACATTCATTGAGAGTTAAAATATACCATGGATAGGATTAAAAATCTAATTTACTAAGAGTAACTTTACCAAATTCTCAAAATTGAACGACTTTGTGAGACGTTTATAGTTTTGATTAAAAAAGTAATTAAAATAAGGAATTTCAAATTTTATAATTCGAATAAGTATTAAATTTTTTTTCTCAGAATAAAATATTTTTTATGTGAATTAAAATATTTAATACTCTAGTAAAATATTGAGCATATTCAGGATGTCAACTAAAATCCTTTTATCTCATATTTACTTGAAAATGGCGACAACTATTGCGAAAAACTCGGTGTCTAGGAACAGTAACGTGGCCCAAGCGCTACTTGGCGTAATCGATAATAGCTCCACATAGCGGCAAATAACAGAGTTAGCATTTCTTTCTGAGCAACGACACAAGACACTGGGAAAAAGTCAGTGGTGAAAATGTAGAGCGTTTTGAGAAGAGATAATGAGAGCACTATTACTCAGAACAAAATGGATCAACGGTGGGTTTTGTTTAGTTGTGATTTCTAGCCTTTTTACCCCCTTCCCCTAAAAAAAAACACCGTTAGATATAAAACAGAACAATTAATTACCAGCAAATATTGTTGTTTTCGAAATGCCTTTTGTCAGCTCCGAAATCGAGTAGATGTTTATTGTTCAAAAGATCTGTTCTTCAGCTGTCGCAAGTTCAGCTGCTACATCATATAACTGAAAATTACGACCAAACAAATGTAGATTTTACATGTTCTATTCTGAGCGTTATTGTACTCAATTTTTTTTTTCGTATTAACTGGAAGACGTTCTACTATTTGTAATCGGTATTTCTCACCATATCTTGCACCGCTTTTGAAACAGAAATATTAACTGCGTTGTTTGCCACCATAACGCTGCAACCAATCATACAGTATTGCCTAATCAATTTGTTATTAATAGTCACTCTTCTATATCAATCATAAGACTAGTCACTTTGCTATATAACTCAAAAACCTAGTCACTTTGTTATTCCTAGTTACTCTGCTATATCATTCATAATCCTAGTCACTTTGCTGTAACTAGACGTCAAGTTTATTACATTAACTGTCATTGTTCTCTACCTAATATGGGGTAGAATGATTTTAATGGATACATTGCATATTAAGTATGAACCAGAATATTAATCTTAAAAATCAAGAATATTAATTGAATAAGATTTTCTGTAAGATGAAATTTTGAATAAATAATTTAGACTATGGATGAAAACATTTCCTAGTCTTCCAATCGGATATGATGGTTTGAGTCCAACATTGCAACATCAGAATCATCGAGTTCCCAATTAATTTATTTTTATTGGATGAATACAGTTCCAATACAAATAAATTTACTGTAGAAAGGTTAAACTTATCCATACTTCTCCAAATGTTCATTGTTCATAAAATGAAATCAAACAACACAGTTAAATTTAAACCATTTTATTTAATTAAATAAATTTTTAAAAAATGATAAAAAATTTATATGAGAATTTATTCCTACAATATTGCTTAAACCGACAATTTCTACTCCCAAGAACGTTTGGATATAAAAAAAAAATTTGAGATTGTCATAAAATGTGTTCATGAGAATGTCAAACAACACACAGGTTCCTAAGAATAAAATAAATTCCATTGTATTAAAAACATACATCTTACTTTATATCTTGTCAAAATAACAATGGAGAAATTTTTTAAGAGAGACGCTTTTGAAAAATTTAACTGAAAACTTAATTTTATACAGTTTTCTATTTGTCTGCCTGTCTCAAATTCGATTTTGAAATCGTCTAACAACTGGCAAGGCGCCTGCAAAGAAACAAATTTTTCTCAATAATACTAGATTTTTTTTTGCGATCTTGTCTACCCTCTCATTTCCTGGAATTCTAACATTTTCGGAATTCAACGGAATTTGATTTGAATTTGGCATTTTTTAGTGTCTGATGGAATTCAGAACATTATCATCAACATATCATTAGATTTAATACTTTTTAAGATGTCAATACTAATTCTAGAATCTTTATACATAATCTTTCCAATCCCCAATGTTGAAATTTCCAAGACTTAAATTAGACTTTATTGAGTTCAAATGTATGGACAGAGCAAATAGGGTGAAATTTCACCGTACGAGCAATTACGAAATCTGAGAAAATAATAGCTGAATTTACGCAGTCGTCAGATTCCGAGCTCTCAGAGTGGGCAGGGAAAATAATCAGGGTAGCGTTACTTCTGCGTATAAAAATATTTCTGAAGTGCCATATATAATATAGTTTTGTTAAATTCCGAATAGGATTTGATCACTTTACATGAATAAAAGTTTGACTTCTACCGTTCAGATTCTAGGAATAAGAAATCTTTGCTAACTTTGTCAAATATATTAAATAAAAAATAACATTAATTTATGTAGAAAAAAATACTTCTTTTAATAGTGTTATTAAAAGGGAAAATTTTATATCAAAATTCTTGAAATCAAAACAAAAATCGTCAAAGCGGGATATTCAGAAAAACATAGAAAAAGCAAATTAAGCGTCGATGAATATTT
Source organism: Argiope trifasciata (assembly GCA_026543055.1). Lineage (NCBI taxonomy): Eukaryota > Metazoa > Arthropoda > Arachnida > Araneae > Araneidae > Argiope > Argiope trifasciata. Next base: position 4,299,859 of record JAPMOQ010013963.1, read on the forward strand.
CGTGAAACTGTAAATACATTATAAATATGATTGCAATTAAAACATTGAAGAGTTTACCATTGTCTTAGTACATATTTATCTGCATACCACTCTTCTGCAAATTTTATTTTTCCTCCAGAATTGTTTAAAAAAGTTCCTTTTTAAAGTATTGATAGAAGCTTCTTATATTTATTACTAGCCGCCTTTGGCTACCAGCTGGTTCGCCATGAGTAAAGCGTTCTAAAATTTTCAATTAAATCACATATTCATTAGCCTTGAAGTAATTCTGGGCATTGATTGATCTGAAATTAATTCTTTCTTTAAGATGATGGACGGAAAGTTCTAAAAGTACACCTTTTCCCAATAATATTCTTTAATTTTATAAATCAATCAGTTTTAACCATCGGTTATGCTTTCCAAATATTAAAAAAAATTTCGATGATTTGCCAAAATATTAAATATGTTTTTTAAAAGAATGCGAGAAAGGGAAAAAAAGTATTAAATTAATGATACAGATATTGCAAACGATTACATAAATATGCCATTAAGTCGGGATTTCAATGCATATCCTGTCTAAATTCAATCAGGTTTACAGTAAATAAAGAAGATTTATTGAGTTAATGATATAGATATTGCAAACGATTGTAGAAACCTTTGCTTTGCATTTATTTTTTAAAGAAAATTCACATTTTATATTTCTTTTATTTTATCCAGTCACGTGCTGAAAGTTGCATTTCTGATGATTTATTTTGCGATGATATTTTTTTTATTTGAACTTCCGGCTTTCTTTTATTTTATCCGGTCACGTGCTAAAAAACATGGTTAAAATATTTCTTTAAAAATTCGTTAAAAATAGAAGCTTAAGTTATACATTAAAGCACTGATACCATTAGAAGGCTAATTTTTTAATCTTTAAATTGATGTAAAAATCATGTTTATGCGATCATATTTTCGGAAGTTATAGCGGAAAAACGTCGAAATTTCGCTTAAATTTTAATTAATTCAAATTCTAATTAAAAATTCGAAAAAAGGGCTCCGAGGTGCACATTCCGGACCTCCAAGGTATACATGTACCAAATTTGGTAGCTGTAGGTCCAACGGTCTGGCCTGTAGAGCGCCAACACACACACACACACACACACACACACACACACACACACACACACACACACACACACACACACACACACACACACACACACACACACACACACGCACACACACACACACACACACACACACACACACACACACACACACACAAACACACACACACACACACACACACACACACACACACACACACACACACACACACACACACACACACACACACACACACACACACACATTGAGCTTTATTATAAGTATAGATTTACTCCACCGAAGGAGAATCGTTTGATTCTGTAGTTAATTCCCTTTTTCCTTATGGGGACAATAACGGTTATGTTCTTTTCTAGACTCATATTTTGACTGGCCACACTTTGACTTTCTTGTTTGAGGGATAGGTGCTATGGAATGGAGACTGATTATGTGAAGCTAATAATGCGGCTCTTGATGTGGGTTCTTTTCCGTAGACTATTTTATACATCGAGGTAACTCAATTTCAAATAACCACAGATACTTTATTTGAACGGGGATAATTCTTCATAATTAGACTTATTATTTACATTATTCACAGGTTTCTCGTTACCATCAGGATAAAAAGTGAGCTAAAATTTTATTTAATAATATACATACTCTATATTAAATCAATATTAGGCCTATTTTGTGAGGGCCGTTATCATTTAGAATCTAGTTCAAAAGATAAGGTCCAACGGTGAATTGACTCTTCGAATTATCAAACCGCGCCAAAGAGAGAAATTTTGACTCTTAAAGGCAGATTTAACCCTTAGCGCTCCAAAAAAGAAATTAGATGCATAAATATTTGCCAAATAATAGGAGTTATTTATTGCTTCTAAAAATTAATATACACGAATTTTATAAGGCGAATTCACCCGGTAAAGTAATCTATATATTTGTATCACTCTTAAGTATTTTTACTAGTCCAGAAAATAATTAAATAAAACGACAATATAATATACGACCCTGCCTTGAATGGTGCCCGAGAGGAAACAACGGAGTGCCAAGGGCTAACATGCACTATGGAAATTAGAAGGAATCAAATCTCAAGCATGGAACTTTAGTTTTTCATGGAAGGTGAAATACGGCCATTTGGATCCCAGCACTCAGTTAAAGATAATTGCTTATGTGAACCTAATTTGGTGGTCCGTGGTGTAAACAACCATACTCGTTTCAAGTATCTGTCCTTAATTACTTAATTTCATTAAGATTAGATTCTATATCGATTGAATTTTATTAGAAAATATTGTATGTATTTATCGCACATTTGGCAGATTTAGAATTTACCAGATTCTTGCACTAACAGCTAGAATCGAAGAAAACCAGAATATAATAAAGACTCATTGTTAAAGTTAATATTAAAAAGTAAATGTACTTACTAATGTTGGTTGTCAAGACAAAACGACAGCATGATTGGAGAATGAGAAACATAATAAATTTCTACTCTTGGTTTAGGTTTTAAACTAAGTACATAGTTAGTGGCGTAGTTCAAATCTCCTACTAATCTAAGATGATTTTAACCCAATAATTATTCTTGTTCTGAAAAAATGAACATTGTTATTAATTTAAATAATACTGCACTAGAGAGTCTGATGTTTCCTTTTTATAATTAGAAATGTATTTTTTGGATCAGTGTCTTGTAAAATGCTTTCGATGTATTGACAAAGAAAACTTGTTACATGCACACGAGCTTAATTCTTAGTAAAGATCCATTCGAAAACAGATGCGTTTTCCCAGAGAATCGAGGCCATTCATCATTGTCATTGCCAAAATGCTCATACAAAGATTGTCGACCAGAGAGAAGCTGAACATAACTACAACCAAAATATGCATTTTCTGGTAAAGACGAAAATATTATCAATATGCTCGCAACATCAATGGAAATTCATGAATATCACAATCTCATCCAAGAATATGCATTATCGTCCTCAGATTAGAGAAATAAAAGTAGAATAATTATACATGGGCTTCTCAGTAGCAATAAATGAGTAAATATCTTAGAAATAAAAAGAATAAGCGCAGATTTAATAAAAGAAATATGTAAATATTATTTCTCAAATTCTGCAGTTCTTTCTTCTATAGAACTGCATATAATTATACCCTTAGGCATTTAATAATAATTTTCCTCTTATAACAAATTAGTAAGATCTCATTAAATCCACATTTTAGTAACACGGGTTGTGTATTATGACACCAAATGTTATAGTATGAAGGTAAATGGATTTCTCTCGGACTGATTCTACTAGACGATTGATCAGTTTTGACATTATGGTGCAAAGCTTTCAGACACAATCCGAATTAGAAGATTGAATTTCTGTGTCGATGGCCAAAGTCGGCCAGCTTTATCTCAAGAAAATTCTATTGATTTCTCTGTCTAAAATAAAAAGCAACAGATGAAAGGAGAATATATTCTACTATTATAAAAAGAATTCTTAGTTTAATGGCAATATGAACCAGATCGATGATGTGTTATGCTTTTATCTTATTACAAAGAGGTGTCCGCTTTTACTTTTATAGGAATAAATTAATGAATATCAGCGCCATATGACGTCAGGTATCAGCTGGTTTAAATATACTCTTCATAAATAGATACAGATTACTTTAAAAAATAAAATTGCATTTTGAATGTCAACTTTTTGTGATCTTTTGATTGAATGCAATTACTTCTGTAATTTTAGTCCTTAGCAATGATACAAGCAAAATATAAATGGACAAGATAAGAGATTGTATATATTAACTGTGTTATAAGAACGGTAGGAACTTGATTAAATCATTTATGCGAAAATAAGAAACCTCATCTATCGAGTGGTACCTCTTTTCGAAGGTACTATTGGAATCGAATCATGTTTACTATCGGATCAGTTTCTTTATTATTTTTTTTCAAAAAGGTAATCGGTGCTATCGGATGGTGGATTTCAATTAGACAATCAAATATACTTATCAAGTTGGTAATGCAACTTTTATGCTTATTGACAATCTTGATGTCCTGATGATTAGGTCTCGCTTCCGACATAGGATTGTACAAGTTCAAAACTTTATTCTATCAATATCTGCAATGTACGTAAACATCTATAATACAATATCTGACATATTTTTTTAATGGAAATTACAAAATCTGGAGTTATGGTTCAGTTGATATCCTCATCATCTTACCACGGCTCTAACCATATATATATGGCGCAATTTAGCTGAGAACGGCTGCTGAACAAAAAAAAAGTCTCAAAATGAAAAGGTCTTTTGAAAACATCCGTCATGTTGCTTTAAAAAGAACTTTAAGTAACTAAACTAATCCCTCGTTCTCTTTTCAGTAGCCTTATATATCAACCAGTATTTATCACATTTTCCGCACTTGTCCGCATTAATTTTTTTTAATACTGTATGTTCGTTAGAACTCAGTCCACATACTTCTCTGTATTGAAAAATCCATACAGACATTCCTTAACCCTCTCAAATGTTTTGCTTTCTTTATAATCTTATTAGATGACACCTCCCTGTCGCAGATCTTAATGATCGCTGCCTTAATGATTTAGTTAAACACTTCATAGAATACTTGAGATTTTATAGATTATGTGAAGTTTTTCTGCTGAATTATAACGTCTTCGAAAGATTTAATTGCATTTTGTGCTTGAGAAGCGATAATTCGATAATTGTAAAACGCACCGGCAAGGCTGTGATGGCATATGATACGATATTTGTGCAGTAACGATTACATGATACACTTTACAATTACATGATTTTTTTCTGTGTTTACAGTTTTTTAAATTGAAAAAAATAAAAAACTTTTTCAAAAATCGGGAAGATTTAAAGAATTAAGAAAATTCGATTAGTATTGTAATTATTAAAGGATATTTTGGGGCTTTTTAACTAAGATGAAAATGTAAATAGTTGGAGAACACTTTGTATTTCTTGTCAAATTGGAAGAAGATTTCGTTTTTCAACTAAACAACTGAAAATTTACTCGAAAAACAAGTATTAATTGTCTTTCATTGTTTTCACAAATAAATTAAAATAAATCAATCAAGTTATCATATATATTGCTGTTTGTTGACTAGTAGAATTTGTTAATAGTTTGAAGATATTTAATATTTTATATCAAATGATTAACCATAAGAACAATAAAAAAACATTAGCTTCTTTTAAGTTGTTTTTGCAGAAGTTTAGAATTAAAACATCTTATTCTAAATTTGCTTTTTTATCCCTATTTAAAAAAAAAATATTTATCTAGTTTTTTTGGAAATATATAAATAAAATATAGCCTCTAAACATTAAAAATAATTTTAGTTTAAAATAAAGTTGTATGGAAGGTGATTTTTTTTCTCTTTTACTTTTAAAAGATTCAACCCCACCCCCCGAAAACAAAATTACAAGTTGAACACTTGCATCAAAAGTTGCAAAAGTTAAAGTATATATTCTAAATAGAATATCTAAGTAATGATTTTTGATCTAGGAATCATTCATTGCTGTTTAAAATTCTTTCATTTATAAAATAAGTAAACCAATGTTATTTCATTTGATTGTATGTTCTTAAACTTTTCCGGTATTTGAATAAAAATTTCAAATAAACATAGCGTTTTTTCGTAAATCACTATTGTTAGCCACAATCCATAAAATAATTCTACAAAAAGTCACTTTTATCTCTAGACTGGCGTTTCTGCTTTATATGCAGAAGGCGAGACAACCTGTTGAAAACCCTTTAAAATGTTATTTTACCGCTGATACATGTAAAGTAACAGACGAGGAACCCGATAAGTTGTAATTCCTTCAGAATGCTGATACCTGAATTCAATCCTGACTCTCAGTTGAAACCAACCCTCTTGCTCATTTCCGCATAAAAGCACAAACTCAGTTTGCTTTCCCGACGGTTATCTGATTTCGGAAAGAGTGCTTCAAGGTAACCCTAGGGGACGCGGCCTGTCTTTTGTTCGTCAGGATCAGGGAACCTACCTGACGGTCACTTTCCCTCCTGGCGGATGGATTTCCGTCCCCTCCTTTTTTTCCTTTCCTTTTTTCTTCTTCAATTTTGTTTCTTCAGCCATTTTTTTCCCTTTTCCTCCTTAGATTTGTATTTTTGTTCGCCTCTCTTTGGTTTTTTTAAAGGGTCAGTCGGCAATCTCTTGAGTTGCAGGAAAATGTATTTTTCCCTTTTCGCTTCCCTCCCCCCTCTCCCGTCTGGAAGAGCACTGCCGGAATAGCGAAACTGTGGCTTTGATTCAGCTAATAGCCTTTCTTCTTCCCTAGCTCGCGTTTTCATACAAGGAAACGGGGGAAAACAGGGGAATCCGGGAATGAAATGCGTCTCGAAACAGAAGCACGGTTTGAAACAGTCTAAAGCTCACTTCAAAGCACTATCTGGGGAAAAAACGACTGGGGGTTGGAAATGGTACTGGCTATAGCAGAGGGAGGGAGAAAAATGGTGCAGGGGAAGTAACGCGCAGTTGCATTTTAAGAAAACAAAGGACAAAAGGGAGAATTTATTTATCTTGTAGTTTTTCTCCAGTCTGGCATTTTTATGATTATTTTTATTATAAAGTTTTTAAAATTCGGATATAAATAAATTTTAGTCAGAGAGGACATAATCTTACTACCGATTGTTTCTTTTATATTAAAATGTTTGTTTCTAAAGCCAAGTTCGGCTTACTCGTTGCGACTTAGAGTGGAAATAAATTCAAAGTGTTTTCTTCAAAATGTGCCTTTTCACGTTATTAGAAATTAATATATATGCGTGTGTGCATATTTAAAACTTAAAAAAGATATTAATTAATTTTCTAAATTGATTTTTGATTGCACATGGCGTTCAAAATTCATTTAAAAAATTTCAAATATTTTAATAAGTTAACTTTAAAAAGTTTTTTCGAAGCCTAAATTTATTGAAACCAATTAATCTACACTAAAAACTTAAAATGCTTTAGAAACCATTGCACGTTCGTTTATTGACATTTTTTTTTTTTTACAGAATTTTTGAAAAACCCGAGTTTAAATCGGTTTAATAGTTTTTAATAAGAATTC